>PVKZ01001334.1:235000-418348 GCA_004027375.1 Macroglossus sobrinus
GCATTGAGAGATGTGAGGGTGACAGCTACCCTGACAGGTCAGAAGATGACTGCAGAATTAGCCTTACTTTAATTCGCACTAAAATTCACAGCTCCTGACGAGGAAATGGGAAAAAGAAATTTCCTTACACATTTTCTTTTCATTTCATGTGCAGATTATACATATTCTGCTTCCATTAACAAGAAGGAGATTGTACTTTAT
Organism: Macroglossus sobrinus; assembly: GCA_004027375.1. Lineage (NCBI taxonomy): Eukaryota > Metazoa > Chordata > Mammalia > Chiroptera > Pteropodidae > Macroglossus > Macroglossus sobrinus. The sequence continues at coordinate 235,202 of PVKZ01001334.1, forward strand.
ACAGCTCTATATTTAAGGGCAAAAGACCAAGAAGATGACAAGAGTGACCTCTCTCTTGTCTTATGATCACTGCCAGTTTAACATGACACTAATTAGACTGCCTTAATCTAAATCCAGTTAGTTCTGCATGCTTGCAGCAAAACCATTGTAAACCCTAACGTAAATTGCCTGAGGCCTTTGTCTTCTTAAATCCCGCCTCTCTCTCTCCATCCACACCCCCATCTTTACATACCCACATGTATATATATGAAGAACCAGATCTTTATAATTCTACCCCATTAATCTTAACAAATAAGCCTATGAGTGTCCTCTTAATATTCCTCTTCTGTAAATGTCACCAATTTCCTCTACATAATACTGTCTGGTCTGACTTGCTGGACATGGTGGGAAGTTTCCTTTCATTGTAAAAGCCTCAAAGGAAATAAAGGTCTCGAAAGGGCAAGGGAAAATTTTAAAGTACATGATGATGCTAGAGCCGTGAAATATGTTTAAGTGTGAATTGACTATATCTCTCCTCTAGAAAAAAGAAAAAAAAATGAAGAAGATAACTTTGTTGGCCAGCTGATTAAAAAGGGAGTCAAATAATTGAGCAAGAGGTCATACAATATTGGGAGGTATCTTAAACACCCAAGAGAAGTCTAAACACAAAGAAAATATAAGGAAAGAGAAGAAAAAAATATATGAGCTAAGACCTATTTAAGAAACACTAATTTAGATATAGGTAATCATGCATAAGCCTCTTGAATAAATACACTGATATCCAGCCAAACTATTATTTATCATATGAAATATTATCTGGTAAATGCAGGTAGCAGGAGGTAGACATGCTGGGTGTCTCCCCAACAGAGAAAGCTATAGCTGGACGTGCACATCTGCATTCCAGTGCTCTGCTTGCTTCTTGCAGAACCATGGTTGTATTTCGCCGGTAGGCAAATCCTCGAGAATATAGCAGCTGTATTTTAAAAACATATGAATTCCCTAAAAAAGTATGTGGTCAGAAATACGTGCTAATGAGATGGTATTTCCTTTCCTTTCTGCTGTGTAAAATGTAAATGCGCACTTGAAAATAGAGCTGGGAAATGGGCTTCCTCTTGTTAAAACCTGTGACGTTTTCTGCGGGGGTGAGATTCCCTGACATCCTTTCTGCAGCACGCAATAGAGCCAGAAATCCTATCCACAGCATTGACTGACCTGGGTACTGCACGGATTCTCAAATCTGTTCCCACGTCCTTTTCAAAAAAATCTCATAGTCACTTAATAACAGTGTCTACCATATATTGACTCCATACTCTACGCCAGAGTCTGAGCTAGGGCTTCAGGACACAATCTGACCACAATCTTTCAACAAATGTATTATTTTCCCATTTTACAGAGAATGAAATTCTCTGTAGTCTGAGTACCTCGCATAAGGTCAAACATCTTGTATGAACAGTGCTAGGATCAAATCAACACCGTCAGTCTCCAAAACTACTTCCTATGCAAATAGAGATATGTGTGAAAAGAGGGATGCAATGCACAACAGGGAGCGATAGGGAGTGTGGTTAAACCAAGACAGCATGGTTATCTAAGGGCCAAATAAAATATTTCAATGGGTCAATTATGCCTGCAATCTGCAACCTGGACAATGTTCTATTGCCTCTGCTTTAAGAGTCTTGCAAACATCCACTCTCCAGTAGCAAAGTTACAACCATATAACACGGATGGGAAAAATATGGATTTCATTTCTTTTCTACCTTGCATCTCTACATGAATATCATGATCAGGGAAAGAGACAATTCTGTAGAGGTCATTCAACACAGCTAAGTTAGGTCAGAATCTAAGTTGACCTCTTATAGTTGTTATTATTTTGTTGTGAAAAAACACCAGCAGTTGTTTGTGAATTTCAGGCAGTGATGTCTTTCTCTCTCTTGGTTTGTGTACAGATTTTCTTGGTTGAATAATGGAAAAGTCACTGCTAATGAATATTAAAAGCCTGTAATTTAGTCAAAAACAATGTTGTCCACACTTTTTTCCTGAGTAATTTTAGTTTTTTTTTTTTTTTTTAAATCAAGCATAAATGGTAGATAATGTTCCTCTGAATGGGGCCCTTAGGCTTTCTTAGCTGAGGCTTGTTTAGCTTGCCAAGTTTAAATATTTTCCGAACTGATCCCAGAACTGAGAGGCCTTCATCACAGCACAGCATTAAAAATGATGGATGTGATACATATTTAATACAATAAAATGGCCATTTATATGCCCATACTAGACACAGGGGAAATCCTCACAGGAAAAATTTCTAAAATCAAAAGGGGCCTATTCTCTAATCGATGCGAGGGGATTTATGCGGATAACTCCTATTAATGCTAATGGGTGTTATGAGCTTATATCCTCTGTGCACCATTGGAAAGATACACTCAGTGCCACTCGAAAAGAAGCTGTTGCACAGATGAAATTCCATGAGCATTCTGGGGGAAGAAAAATTTGAGGAAGAGCTAAAATGGTAGTAAAACTGCAGTTATAGTTTTCTTCATGAAGATAATGCTTTCCTCTGCTCAGAGGGACTGCCTTCATGGTGAGTGTCAGCTGGGAGGGGTCTTTTTGACCATGGGTCATGATGACTCATGGTTGCAATATTCAGCCTCGTAAGCTGTATTTTATGATACTTTTAATTCTTCAGTGCAATACTTGGTTAGGTAGTCAAGTAGGTTTGGTGCTGGAAATAATTATTACAAATAAAATTACATAATAGCATTTGCTTCTTTTTCTGGGGAGAAAAATATAGCTGACAATATAGACTTGGCAATCCCCAATCCTAACTTCCAGGAAAAAGGGAGATAGTTCCTCTGACTTGCTTAACTAAGACGATAAGCTTAGGACCTTTATCTCTGAGGCTAGTCTGCTAGTAGTTTTTACTACACATTATGTGAAAAATTTGAGAGATCATGTCCCCTTGTCCAGTTTGATGTCATCCAAAGTGGACTAGTAAGAATGATCATGGAGGAATTGTAGCTACATTCCCCTTAGATAGGGATATTTTGCAGCCACTGAAAGAGGTCTATTTACTAGAAATAGACCACCTTAAATTAACACTTCAAAGCAGAGAAAGTCACCGTTATTCACATCCAGTATTTTGTACTTAAAATAGCTAACTCTCCCTAATTTTACAGGAGGGAAAAATGACACACCAAGAGACTAGATCAAAAGCCACTCAGAATGAGTAGAATGGCGAATTATATGACTTTCCGTTCAAGTATTCTCCTTCTCTTCTGAACACTCTTTTTGTATTGTTTCCTCTGTGACTTTTATGTGGCACTAGTCACATACTACATTGTATTTTATGTATCTATGTGCTTGTCTCAAATGCGCTAAACCACAAATTCTCGAGATCAGGATCCATTTCCCATTTGCCCCCGTACTGTCAAACTCACAATAGTTTCTCAATAAATACTGAATGAGTAGATAAACAAATCACTATTATTATATCACTAAGATACAATAATAGCCCATTGTATCTTTTCATTTCTCATTTTTGGTGCATGCCCAATGCCCTGTTCCTATGGAGTTCTTACCAAAAGACATGTAAACTTTGAGGAAAAAGGACAGAAGGAATTCTGGGTAGTGTGAAGATGGCCTCTGAGCCTTTGAGAAGAGAGAAGTTGACTTGCCTGAGTTTGTGCTGGATTGTTACTGGTTAGACAGCTCTGCAGAACCTTACTCCCTAACTCTCCACGTCGGTTCCATGATCTACCTATCATCTTTTGTGACTGCAACAGATCACTGTGTCCATCCATTAAAACACCACTAACAGTATTTTTTCCTGTTGAGTTTTTAAAATTACATTTTTTTAAAAAAGAATGTTTTTGGACAGCCCCATACACTTGGTGTTTGAGGAGGAGAATTATGTTCCAACCGGAAAAAAGGCAAATAGTTTTATCCCTTTCTTGTGAATACTTTCTGATAAAAGTCCCAGGAGACATAGATAAAATGGCAATACCAGAACTCTAAAAATGAAGTCTAAAATAATATAGCAGACTATATAATACTTGAAATTCTAAAATGTAAGAAAATAATTAAGTCTCATAAATGACATAAACCAAGATAATTTCATTTGAGAGTAAGCCACTTGAAGGCAGAGATGGCCATATACCATTCCTATTACAAAGCCTGGCATTTAGCAGGAAACTGATGGGGATAATAGTATTTTAATGATCAACAAAATGGCTGACCAGTTTAGTCGATTTCATAAGTTAAAGTAGGACAGCCAAATTCTAGGTGTCAAGTAAGCAAAATGCTGATGATTCTTCTACACATCTACTTTTTATCCCTTAGTCCTGGCATCATAAAGCCACATACACTTTACTTATAGATTTCTCAAATAAGAAATAAAGTCCCTAAAAATTCAACCAATTTTTTTAATTTCAGCAGTTGAATCATTGTAAAGAGTATCAAATAGTTGTAAAATTAATCAGGATAGAAAAAAGTTTGTTTTATTTTTCACTCCTGAACACTTATTTTTCTACAAAAGTCCTCCCCTGAACTCTGCAATTATTCCCACTAGTAGTTGTAAGTTTGGCCTGATAAATAGTTCAGTGATATAACAGGAAAGACATAGAGTTAAAATGAAAATTAAGCACTTTATTGACAAGAAGAATTAATATTCCAACAAAAAATAAAATCCATACTTACTTTCTTGCTGAGGAAAAATGATGTGCAGACAACACAGACTATTGATTCAAACCAATTGAAGTTAAAGCAGAATATTTATTGGGCCTTCCAGTTTTTAAAGGTCCTAAATTCTACTTAGTACCACTAGCTGCTGACATTGCAGAATTCTAGAATTGCACCCTGCAGTTTGTACTAATTGGTGGGAAATGCAGGCCTGATGTCAAAGACAACTATAATTGTCTGATGCAAATAACTTGCTTTTGACACCAGTATATGTTGCACCCCATATATCACATTCTCCATGCATAAGGAGGTGCTGTTTTATATAGCCAAGGTAATTATAATTGGCTTTAATGTATCTGAAATAACTACGTATAAAAGAGTGTTTGCAAGAAAGAAGAGGCTTACAATGACCTAGTAGCATTTATGACAAAACGGTTGCTCAAGGAATTTTTTTAAAAGCCTAACTGAAAGCATAGACTCATGGTATGCAGGTTTTAGAATGTTAGAAAGCAGCAATTTAGAGACGATCTTATTTGACCATAATGCATTTTGTCATGTGAAGATTAAATGTGGAGGACGTTTACATTTCTCCAACTCACTGAGCTTCCACCTCAGGACTTGCATTTTTGTTTCTCACATCAATAGACATCTTTTTAAACACTGTATTCGTGTCTGTCTCTCTTGACAGCAAATAAAATTTAATAAATAAAATTCTGTATGATAAATATGTTAGGTTTATGGAGCAGCCTTGATAAAGTGTGACGTTTTCAAAAATGATTTGTGAAAAACAAATAAATTTACCAGGGCTAATGTGTTACCAGCTCCAAATATATTATCGATGATGCACAGAAGTATAATGACCCAAAAGAGCATTTGCACAGGTTTTCACACTGCTTAAATTACTGACAGAAAAAAAAAAATCTCCAGAAGTTGGACCCATTGCCTCTGTAGATCAACAACTGACTATAGCAACATCTTGGCTTGTCACTAAATTTCAAATCAACAGCAGCCACCGATAACATAGCAAGGGAGTATCATCTCCTCTTCACAGGCATCAGATCCCGCATCACATTTTTATAATGTGCAGACTTTTTCCCCATCCTCTATTCTAACCTTTTGCCAGGTTTTGAGCCTCCTGACCCACCACCTTTCTAGGTGGCAAAACCCACTTCATTACCTTGCAATCTTATCTCTCACACGAATATTCACAGCCTTGGGATTTGTAAAGTATCACGGCCCCTCCTCATTTCTCTGGTCTTTGGATTTTACAGCACTCATTGTACTTTAAATTACAAAATGTATTTCACACTCCCTTACTTCCCCCTGCAGGATTGTGAAGTTAACATTTACTTTGTGTTAACTTAAGCCACATGATATGGTAAATGCTTTATATACATTATTTCATTCATTCCTTACATCAGTTCTGTCAGATAGTTACTATAATTATCTCCATTTTACAGATGAGGAAACTTGAGTTTTAATGTCAAGGTCTGTGCCCTTAACAATTTAGTGATATCACCTCTTCTCTCTGAAATTGATGTGTTTATGCCACACTCATATATATTTTTTACATTCATTATGTTTACCTAACGAGAATGAACCTCATATAACCTCTACCACACAAAATACAATGATGAACTTTGGATAATGACAACCAAAATATGAAGTGTTTAATATTTAATAGCTTCAAATTTTCATAATTTTTAGATACCTTTGAAATATGACAGTAATTACACTGGAGAATTGGTATGCTGATACCATGAAGAAATCAGTAAATCATCTATCGAATATTATAAGTCTTGAATTAATAAGTAACAATTTACAAATAAGATCCATTTGTAGTGATAAAAACAGAGTGCAAGAAATGGAGAAATACCTTGAAAACATCCTGCAAACTACAAAGTGGTCTCCATTTGTCAGGTATATGTATAATGTTTAAAACTTCCCAACTTTTCTTTTTTGTGTATGTGACCAACCATACATTTACACAGTTCTTATTTATCAAAATGAGTGTGTATGTGTGTATGTGTGTGTGTTTCTCCATATTTTTAAAAATACTATAAAACGGGATTAATTGACTATATCCCATTGTTTTTAACATATTCAATTTCTCTTATAGCAATAGTATAATTTTTTAATGGAAAACATAATGGTAAGTAACTGTTAACACTGAATTAAGACTAGAATTTTTAAAAATTAGAGAATAATTACTGGCAGTTTCTCCAAATCCACTGTCAGAACCACCCCGCATAGTTGGAGCATTCGGTTGTCTCACCACAAAGTTGTGCTTATTGAAGAAAAATGTCTTGAACTTTTATGGGGCATTTAAATGAACAAAGGCATTTTAATGCATCATACTACCATTTAGTGGGGGCCTACTTTGTATCAGAGTTTAGTGGGTATGATATATAGATGACAGAGATAGAGATAGATTTCCTAATAACAGTAATAGAAATAGTAGCCAGAATATATTGAGAATTTTCTATTTTACATATACTATGCTAAGTTACGCATTCATTACTACATATTTATTGAGACAAATCTGGTGCTAAGTTGCAGATAGGATAGAGAAATGAATAGAACAAACAGGAACTAAAGATAGGTAAGTATACAATTAGCCTAGTTCCTAGCAGGCCACAGACAAGTACTGGGGACCCCTGTCTAAGAGGATACATACAAAGATCCCAAAGACTGAGAATGGGAAATCTCTAAGCATGTATTAGAAGTAGAGATAAGACCAATGTAATCACAGTCAAGGTGAGTGGGGTAGGCAGTAGAATGGGGGGCAAATGAAACTGCAGAGCTAGATGAGACCAAATCATGAAGGCCGTGTTGACAATGTTTGCTATTGGAAGGCATGAATATAAAGCCAGTCTTGTGAAGTTTTTTAGTTCCTATCAACAGTAAAGTGAGGAAATGAGATTAGATAGTATGTGAGATTTTTTTCAGCCACTACATTTCATAGAGTTATATTAAGAGCTAAGCTCAGCTCCATGTGATCAATAATAATATGCCAAGTCTTGTGCTGGGTATATAAATATGCATATTACAAAGTTATAACCCATGGAATTTATTTACAAGGTGCCTGGAATACAATGAGGAAAAAGTTAATAAGAATATGTAGCTATAATACAATATAAATAATAGTATCCCAGAGGGATGTGTATTGCATAAGTGCATAGTAGAAAGAGTACTTGTATGATTTAGATCATTTACTTATAAAATCTTATGCAAACAAATTGCATTTTAGAATTTCGTGTGAATAGCAGAGCTTGAGTAAGAAGCTCTCCATGAAGTTCTCATGGGGAAACATCAGTTCATATAAGTGTTTAGCATTTCAATCCATTGAGTTTAATCATTGCCATCAGAAGCCCCTTGTTAAAATGTAAAAATAACGAACATGGATACAATAAACATTAAATAAGAAAAACCGATTTCAATTTGTGAGTCATATCATTTGGAAGTAGCTTCTTGGAATACTGTTTCAAAAAGGTGTCTGAAGCCTCATGCAAACTCAACAGAAGTGGTGAGATTGATTTCACATTTAGTTAGGTAGGAACTGAGAGCACCATGGGTTTACGATCTCTGCTTTAACATACTATTTAGTTTGGCTTGTGGCATTGTTATCCCTGAATACATGAAACTATAGACTTTACTCAGTTAAATTCTGCAAGAGAAGAGGCCTTGAAAGAATAAAAGACAGGGCAGATTCGTGCTATTAGGTTGCACCAGGAAAATTCATATCTCCACTGGATGGAGGCCTCTCAAATCTCAAAGTTGAGGCCTTGGGCAGCCAGTCTTGCTACACATGGAATGTGTGATGTTGAGAAAGGTGAGGAAATGATATGTCCTTCAAAATCATACTTTATCTTCTGCATCACCATCTGCCAAAGTTGTACAGACAGAATAATAGTCTGTGCTGCCTAAAATAAAATTAAAGTCAGGATCCTGGTAGAACCAAGAAGAAAGGTACCCTAGACCCTACAGATAGTTTTGTTCTGATTCCATCTCTGCATCTTGTGTAGAAAGCACCTAAAAGCAGCCATGAAGGTAAGTAAGCCTGAAGAAAAGGCCCAAAATGAGTGATGCCAGGAAGCCCAGAGCAATGTTTCCGGAATTTCATCGCTTCAATAAAAGATGAGCTGTCCTTGGAATAACTGATACGTTCTGACACTTTTCCCCTATTGCACATGTTAATTTTGTGTGTGATATTGTTTTGAACAAAATAATTACATTTGATTGATAACTTCCATGCCACATTTCAATTTAATTGGAAACAGCCCAATATTCTTTCTTAAAAGAGGAAAAAGAATGCAGAAAATGTACAAAAGGAAAATATCTTTCTTTTTCTAGTTTTCAGTTAAATACAAAAGAACCCATTTCTTCTTGTTATAAGCACTATATTCTTAAAAGTAAAGTAAAATAAAAAATAGATAAATTTTTTTATTAAATAATAATTTATCACAGGCTTAAGGAAGAACAAATTTTCATGTAATTCATATTAAGATAAAATTATATTTTCTAACACACTGTTAAACATAATTATGGATTATCATAAAAATATTCTTGGTAAAAAAATCTTCATTGCTAATATTAGTAAAGATAGAAAAAAGGATTGAAAAATAAAGTTGCTTGTGCTTTTAGAGCAATTTGAAAGTATTTTGAAAAATAACACAACTATCTTCATTCATACTTAATTATCCTTAATTTGATCAAATATTTTCTGAAAAATAACAATACAGGAGCATAAACAGTCTCATGTTCATATTCATAAGGTCATATTATAAGAAATTTTTTCTGTTTTATTGCAGATAAAACAATTAATATCAAACATATTCTGACAATTTTCCTGAAACAGAGTCACAGAAGCTTCACTACCTGCAAAATTATTATGCAAATAGTTAAAATATTGAAATGAGCCTAGGAATTGATACTCTAACAGATCAGTCTTATTATAATTTGTTGACAATGAGTAATCTATTTGAGACAAAGTGAAAGCAGCTGCAGAAGAAAACTTAATAGGAAAATTACGCCTACAAAGCATTTTAATGTAGATGCTGAATAAATTATCTATACATTAAAAAGTTCATATATTTCAAAGAAATGATGAAAAATTTGAAAATAATATGAGAAAATTTAACAAAAAGCAATAGAATTTTAAATGTGATCAAAACTACCAGAGAACTCTATTAAATGTATAACCTTGCTGCACACAAATTATTCTTTTCAGAGCCTGTTCTTTTATTGGATTGCTCTGCCATTTTATGGAATATATTTTAATGTTGTACAAAGAAAATGAATTTCACGGATTTGATTTAACAGTTGAGTTTCTTCATGTTACTGTCTGTCTCGTGCTACGATGGAAGTTTACTCTTTTATTCCGCTATCTACTCCAGTATAGGTTTGGCAAGGTTTCGATGTGTGTGTGGGGGGTAAGGGATACAGCTTGGTACAAACCATGTATTAGTCAAAGAAGATCTATCGTTTTATTAAGAATGTTCAACGCATACTCCCTAAAGCAGCGTCTGATCGATAAAAGTTAGATTCAGAAAATCATTTAACCTACACACTGACAAATGACTGGATTAGTAAACTTTCCAAGGCTTGTGGAATATTGCAAACTAGACCAGAGAGTTGATTTGTGAAAACCATCTTCTACTTTTTAAATTATCTTCATTGAACTTGATCCTTTCAAAATTTGGTTTATTTTGAAGCAAACTCAATTGTAGAGTATAGGCTGTTTCTGGAAAGGAGCTTTTTAAATATTAAAGCAAAAACATAAATACATTGACAGGTGCAGACGTTTTGTCTATAATTTAGAAATCCAACATTTTATGATTATAGTGGTCATTATTATTGTTTTAGAGGAAAGCATGATAATATAAGGCCTCTGAATTCAAAAGAGTGTGCATGATTAACCTTGCTCTTATAATCCTGGGGCAAATTTATACTGGCAAGAAAAAGTCTAGATAAAGTGGATGTGAGTAGTGAATAATCTGCTTTTCTGTAGCCCTCTTCTTATCTTGAGATTCCATTGGAAAGAAAACCAAGGTCAAAAATTAAAGAAAAAATATAGGGCAAAGGTAACTGACAATTGATGTCCATTTGTAACTCAGCCTCTATCTCTAGAATTTACCTTTTAAAAGGATAACTAACTGTCCTTCCACCTCAACCATGTCCATAATTATGTTTATATTCAGCTGTGTCATCTATTAGAAAAAATTAAATATACTAAACAAATCGACAAATAAAAGTACTGTATCAAGTGCTAAATTTAGTGAACCAGAAGAAATCCTACAGACCATCAAATCTAAAACCCTCATTTCATCCAGAAGGAAACCAAGGCTTAGATATTATTAGTAAGCTCACCCAAGGCCACTGAGCTAGGTAATAGCTAAATCAAGATCCCTTGAATTTCTAAACTCTCCACAATGTTGGTTTTCTTCCATTTTGGAAAGTCATCAGGAAGAGATATCTGCATGACAATGAAACTAGAGAATTACTTTAAAGACATTATTTGATTTACAAGTGCAGATTCAGTTGGAGTTTCCAAAAAGACGTATTGGAAAAGAAAAAGTATTTACAAAGTTTTTCACTTGGGGGTGGGGTGTTGATCTTCACCATTCTCTCACGCACAGGTAAATGATAAGACTAAATTTTCTTCCCTCCTTAAAAATTATTTATAATCTGTCTGACTAGGAACGTATCAATAATAATCTAAGAATTGTCATATATTTTTACAAAATCAATTCAATTAGTCAATTCAAGAAATATATTTTTTTAAATAAATGCTTTTGTTAATACAAAAACTTTGGATAGCGATTACTTTATACATCAACTGTGATACTATTGACCACATTGTCTCTGTACAACCAAGCATCTGATAGACAAAAGGAACAAAATATTTTCCTAATTACATAGAAAAAACAATACAAAGCTGTAACCAAATCATTTATCTTTAAACCCATAAGTTGGTGGAGGGAAAAATGTGAAAAAAAATGGTTAACCTGGAAAATGAAATCTAGCTATAAGTAGATATTTAAGACAAAGCAGTGATTTAAGAAAATCCTGTCTGCAGAATCATGAGTAGGACTTATGTAAGGTATATTAGAAGGAAGGAAGTGTGGAGTACAGCTATTGGTGATAATGATGATAAAGAAGTTTTGAATTATAAATAGAAATTTAAAAACAAAAAATATATTTGTCATGAAAGAAATTTTGAAAAGCAGTAAACATGGAAGTCTGTTATGTTCACATGTGACTAATTTTTGAGGGCAAGCATCTAGTTATTTAAAGGTGAAATTAATTATACTTGACTTCTGGAGGAAGTAAGGATGGTTAAGTTTTGGATGTTAACATGTTAACACTTATGTGATTAGTGTATATATTTGGGCCTTATGTTCGTGGTTGCACTAAGTAATATTACTGTTGGTAAACAAATATTGATCTAAGTTTTTACCTGACAACAATGCATATCATACAATTTTAATTTTATTATTTTTACTTATGCAACTGCAATAAAACCTGGGGAAAACATGGATGTTGTTTCAGGCAAAAAGCAGGCATTTCATGAAGATTTTTGAAGGAGGATAAAAAGAGAAGAATGCATCTCTAACCCATGCATTTCAAAGCTGCCACTGCAGTATTCTGAATTGTCTTAGAATTAATTAATTCTTTCTGTATCATATAATTCTGAAACTATTCATTTGGAGAAAATATGTAGAACTCCTTGTCTGGCCTTTCTGAATCTATTTTTCACAGTTGCAAAGTACTGGTCAAACAAATTAAATTACTGCAGCAGTATGTAACTAATTTTTATGTAAATTAAGGTGTTAATGTTCTGAATCACATTCCTGAAAATGGTGTGTTTTTTCTTCCAGCTTTTCTTCATTAATGATGCTATGAATAGTCAAATCAAAAAATTAATTCCTACAAGACTAACTGAATTTATTGTCACCCTTTGATCTCTCAAAGTATTAGATCTAAATACAGTTTTATAGTCAGCTCAGTTTACACTTGTCAGTAGCCCAACCAAATAAATCAGCGTTTTAAACTTAATGCAACTTGGGGTGAGATGAGGTAAAATAAATTCCATCTTGTTTATACAGAGGGAGATCTTTTAGAGCTAATGGCCAAATTGAGTGATGAAGAATTAGTGCCAAGCTTAGAACTTTATGAGCAATCTTTCTGCTCCCAACAAAAGGTACCATGTTATTCCAACATCTATTCTCTGTTTGAACTTTGAAATTTTCATCTCAGAAATGACCTACATAAAATCGTGGAATATTGGGAAAATAAAAAATTTATAATTGAAAATACCTAAGAGAAATTGAAGTAGAAAAAGAAGAGTAAATTCATCATTTCTTGAAATGCTTTCCAAAGTATATTTAAAAACTTAAAAGATTTTCTAACTACTTGGCAAACTCACATAACCCATTGATTAGATTAAAGCTCTTTAGTAGAAGCAAACACTTAAATTACATATCTGTTGACATTTTTATCTAGAATAATAAATGTTTCTCTACTACCTAAAGTGTAGTGTATATAGATAACAAAGTAGCTCAGAGTTCCAGAAGGGTAAATGGATCATAACTATTGTTTCTATTATAAATAGCAACTTGAATTTTATAAGAAATGACTTTTCCAAAGAAGTCACCATAGTTGGGATCAAAGTACGACATTTTCAGGTGCCAAAAGATACTTTATAATTAAAAAAAAAAATCTCGATGTATTCATATGTTTATTTGCAAAATGTTTCCAAACCTTATTATTCTTTTTTGATCTTCCAACAGATAATCTATAGATAAGCCTTCTAACAGATAATCTATAGGTAAGCCTTTCTACTGTAGAACAGAAGAAAAATTCCCTTTTCCCTTGTCTGGTTGTTTTGGCTGGCCAAATAATCAAATCAACAGGAGCAGATTAACAAGAGAAAATAAAATTTAATCTCATGCGCACAGGAATCCCACATGTGTTGAGAGAGTCAGAGACCCCACATACATGAGAGGTTCAAAGACAGTTCGGCGGAGTGAAGTATGTGAGACCTCCTGAGCTAGAAATGAGGTAATACACCTTGGACACTTTGAAAGGGTCATTTCAGGATGATAAAAAGAGCAGACATTTAGTAAATAGAAGTTTGTCTCACCTTGTAAATATGTTAAAAGAAGTTATCTCAGATAATCTTATGGGCCAGGCCTCTAATTCAAATTCTTGTTGGTAGTTAAAGGGAAGGGCAGAAGTTTCTCTAGAGTCTGACACTAAAACTGCCTTTATCTCAAATTAACTTGTAGACCACTGTGTCACATCTTGGGGTGGCTCATTCTGTACCCCTACACTACCTAATTATGCATTCAGGTAAAGTGAAAAAAACTGTCTCTTATTTTCCATTCTTATTTTGGTCTTTAAATCTATTCTGAAACTTCAATTTTTTAAAAAATGGAATAGCACCAGCATACTACCAATTTTAAAGAAGCCTTTCAAAAACAAAATGTTTGGACTTCTTTAATCAGTTAATAAGATAAGTTTAAAACTATGACCCCACTCAGACAATCAAGAGCTGAAGTTCTCACTACCACTAACAGATACCTATGCTATGTAACTGACCAGATCCAAAGGTAGTAGAATAATCAGAATGAATTGGGAGATAACCAAAGGGAGAACAGTGATGCTGTCTACAAATGAGTCTGATCTGGTAATTTTACATTTAATAAAGTCTAAAGAGCAGGATCTTGCCTGTCTCCTGAGCTCAGGGTAAACCCAGTTTGAGGAAAGGAGGAAAAGAAAACTCTAGTTCAATTTTGTTGAGACTCTATGGAGTAATACTCCTGATAGAAGAAAGCATGTGAGCATTCAGAATTGAAAAGGGAACTATGTAGAATCAAGGTTATATTATTATTTTACAACTAGAAGAACCTATGAGCATTAGCATGTGTTATTCCAAACACTCACTTTAAAAATTTTTTTTAATTAACATCCTCCAAATGAAATAAATCATGATGACTTTTCTAACTTCCTGTTGCTTTATTACCAAATTCCTGGAATTTCTTTCAAAGCCAGCTGCAATGGGGCTGGGGGGACATCAGAGGAACTTACTCATGGAGCTACATGAAGAAGCAGTCAGGTCCTGGCTCACAACGTAAGTCTGGCTTCTAACTGTAAATCTCCAAGCACTTTTCATACATTAAGTATAAGACAGGATGTGTGAAGACTTTTTTTTCTTTAAATATGTTTAGTTCTTATATAATCAATAATGCCTATCTGGCACTCATTATTAATAATATTTTATAATTCTATAACACCTTTTTTTTTCTTAATGTGTTTGAAATACATTAATTTATTCTCTTGACTCCTGGGAGGTAGCTATGATTATACTATATAACCCACATAGTCCCTTGATTAGAAACTTGTTTTTTTAGTGAAAAAGACAACACAAAATCAAAAGAGGCCATATCAAGTCCTGGCATCGAGCCATACTTTTGTCACTTGGGGCAAATCATTTAACCTCCATGAGCCTGCTGATCCATCTGACAGCTCTGAGAAATTAAATGAAAAATAAGTATGAAAGTGTCTTTAAATTATTAATTAATTAATTAAATTAATTTATTCAAGAAGTATTGTAGCACTAATGTGTGCCAACCATGTGCTTCATGCTGAGGATATATCACAAACAAGTGTTGGTTCCTTCTTCCAAGGAGCTCATGATCCAGCTGAGCAAGTCGACATTGCACAAGTAATATGTGCGATGATGGTTATAAAAGGAAAAGCCAGAGTACTCACGTAAGTGCAGCCTATGTGGTCAGAGAACAGCCTCAACAAAGGTGAAAATCAGCTTATGGTAACTACACAAATACATGTGAATAAATAAATAATAAGGCTAGGTCGAGATAAAGACATTACTTTTTTTTCTAAGGTCAAGCAGAATGTGTTGAAAAAACTAAGAAGAGAATCAGAAATTTAAATTCTTTGCCTGGCGTTTTTGTCCAATAGGCCATATAGCTCCTGAGCATTTGATAAACTGTTGAGTGGAAATAAAGAAGGAGATATCTGTTTATAACGCAACTCATTGGTGACATCTACTTTCAAAGCAGATGATTAATCACATTATTTTGGAGCCTTGCTGTATGTTCAGGATCAGTGCCCTTGGATTGCCTTTGTAATAAGACTCTTTTAACAAGGTCTATTTAGTACTTCATTTAATGTAAATTCTCTACTTTAAATAGAGATCTAATTCATCCTGAAAACTTCACTGTAATATACTTTTTTGTAGCAAAGTCAGAATATATTAATTGAACAAAATATTATAACATCTTAATATAAGCATTGAGATAAAAAAAAAAAGAAAAGAAGAGATTAAGAATTATCGAGCCCCCACTATGCTCCAGGCACCATTTGCTTTCATATGTATTACCTGGATTAATCTTTAAAGTGAGAATTTCTCAGCCAGGTGTGCAAGGTTAGCATCAACAATAATAAGTCATGTCGATAGTATGTACCCTTGAAATGATATAATGAGAATGGCACTTTACCTCTGTTGTCTTCTTTCTAAAAAAACATAATCATAAGAAAAACATCAGACAAATTTCAATAGAGGGCCATCCTACAAAACATCTGACCAGTACACCTCAAAACTGTTAAGGTTATCAAAATCAAAGAACGACTGAGAAACTGTCACAGTCAAAGGAGGCTAAGGAGACAGGATGACTATATGTATTGTGGTGTTCTGGACGGGATACTGGAAAATAAAAAGGACATTAAATTAAACCTAAGGAAATCTCAGTAAAGTTTGGCTTCTAGTAAATAATAATGTATCAGTGTTTGGTTCATTAATTGTAACAAATGTACCATAGTAATATAAAATATTAATATTAGGGGAAATTGGGTTTGGGATATATGGGAGATTTCTGTACTATCTCTGTAAGTTCTATGTTAATATAAAACTGTTTTAAAACAAACAAAGTTTATTTTTAAAAAGTGTAAGTTTTATTAAACTCATTTTACAAGTGGGGAAAATTTAAGTAATTAAATTACATAACCAGTAAGCTATTAATTTGAACATACATCTGCCTAAATCCAAACCACACACTCTGACCAAAGGATCGTGCAAGCGCTCCAAGGAATCTGGTTTTGGATCAAGGAAGTGTCATTTACAACATCTTACATCATGTTTTATTATTTTCAAATTTCTAGCACTAGGAAGTGCATATAAACATTAGAAAAATAATTGCTATAGCTGGTTAGCTAAATGTCATGCATCTCTATTCAAGAGTTTGCTGGCCACTTCCTTGAAATAAACCCTATATCTGTGATAATAAATTTTGTGGTTTAAGCTGACATTTAAACATACCTGCACACACTCACAAATCCCCATACAGAATACACACATACACTCTCACATAAAAGAAATAGCTAGCTAACTGTATGATTTTAAATTATTCTTAGTTCCTAGAAAGTATTTTTCCCCAATTAACATAGCAAACCAGTTTTTCTTTATATCGTTTGTATAGTCAAATAATATATAAACTCATTCCCTCATTGTTTAGGAAATATATGTTCAAATTAATGAAAAGTCACCATATGCATATACCAATGATTCATTCATTACTTCATACTTTCATTCATTCATTTCCCCCTAATTCTAAATGCCATGCAAAGTTCTCAAATAAGTTTAAATATCATCAAAGGTGATTCAGGTCGTGTTGCAGGCCCAGGATTGTGCTATAGATGGTCTAACAGGCCAGAAAAAGTATTTCAGCAAAGGAGACAGCACAAGGAAAAGCCCAGAAACACGAAAGTGGAAGATCTGTGCCAGAATCAGCGACCAGTTGGTATTTAAATGTTTAGGTGTCTTAGAACTCTTAGAAAGCAAAAATCATTCCAGACAGTTTTATAACTTAAATATTTCTGCTTCTTAAAGGCAGATAATATGTTTTACATTTTAAATTGATATGTAGTTGTTTGCTTATTTAATAATTCTAAATTTCAGGGTATGTTTACCTTTTTCACTAAAATGTCTGCTAATGTGCAAAAGCCAGTTGTAACAAAATGTGTTGGTACTATTTATGAAATTGAGTTTAGTCATAATGTGGTTAAGAGTTAGTGCCCAGGCTTGAATAAGTCTAGGGAACTGGTAATTTTATCAACATTTTATTTTTTAATTGTGATGATGAATAATGAATTGTCAACCCTAGAAACTTTATAGTAGCTAAAGAACCATCAATATTGCCAGATGCAAAGTTAAACCAACTTTTACAGATGAGAGATGCCTTTAGAATGGCTGTGATGAAATGCATTTCACCAGATGAATTTCTGTGATATGATTGCAAAATGAACCTCTCTCTCTCTTTCTTTAAACAGGCAAGGGAAGGGGCAGTCAGTCTGAGATTTACACCTGATTTGTGTTATAGTAATCTTTGAAATTAAGAAGTGTATCCTTGCATTTCATTAAATTCTGGCTAATGAGATAACTGTCTTCCCAAGGAGGGAATGATAAAGTACTCAGGCCATAAAGCATAAATTAATACTGCAAGGTTAAACACTGGAACTAACTCATGTTTCAACAAAAGCCCCTACCAGCAGTTAAATTAACTGACATAAATACCATAAAATCTGTCTTTATTTTAGTTTCAGATGATGCTTCTTTTTACACCCCTGCTTTCAGTTTGTATAACTCATTTTTGCACATTATTGCATGCACCATTTGACATTTAAAGAATCAGCTACAATGGGGGAAAGATTTAAGGAATAAAATACTCAGAGAGGAAAAAGAAACTGGTGGGTCTGGGGGATATCATATTGAAGATTGTTAGTGCCTCTGGGAAATACTACAATAGACAATAGTAGTTCAAAGAAACAGTTAATTATGAGATGACCAGCCCAAAGAAATCTACTTTTTAAGCTTTTGATAGACATTTTGAAAAAAAAATGCTAAAGAAAACCTGTGGTGATAATAGGTTTGATATATATTCTGGCAAAAATTATATCACATTAATGAGGTGGCTTAAAGGGCTCATGCATTTTGTAGGAGGCATTTCAATGTATTAGTATAATTAGCAGTGATGAGAAAACTGTTTGGAACTGAATTACCTCTCACGAGTTCATTTGAGCTATATGAAATTACACCATGCAAGAAGGAAAATTATGGAGCCATCCAGAGAGAGTTCATGCCTGATTTGATCATAGCCACTAATTGGATGATCATTTTCGTAAAGCTTTTCAAATGGTTGACAGTTTCTGCCTCTCATTTTTTTTTAATGGACTAGCTCTTTATTTCGTGTACTAAGCAACCAAACATAGGTTTGTTAGAGATTTTGGTGTTTCTACAGGGACCTTACAGGTGTAATTGTCACAATCTGAGCAACCTTTGTCCCTTAATTAGCTGCTTTTGGGGAACCCCTAATGAGAGTTGCTGTTCTTATTAACAATCTTAGAGAATACCCGATGAGTGAAGCTCTCTGTGCCTGATGTATGTCAGCAGCCACCGTATGACAGCAATTTAATGAAGTTAAAATCTGACCTGATTGGGATAGATAGAAGAGCGTTTGTGTTGTACTGCTCTTGATTCTGCACCCCCTCCCCATACTCGGTGGGTGCTCTGATGAAAGACAACAGCAAGTAGAGTGTAGAGGGTAGAGAAAGGAAGTAC
Source organism: Macroglossus sobrinus (assembly GCA_004027375.1). Taxonomy (NCBI): domain Eukaryota; kingdom Metazoa; phylum Chordata; class Mammalia; order Chiroptera; family Pteropodidae; genus Macroglossus; species Macroglossus sobrinus. The sequence continues at coordinate 254,490 of PVKZ01001334.1, forward strand.
TAGTAATGGATCTGCTTTGTAAACTCTATTCAGAAGATAGTCAACAGCCAATATCAGAGAAGAATTGAAATCATGGAATTAGCTTTCTTTGTATAAGTTACTCCATGTGAACTGCATAATACAGCAAAGTCTTACTAATTGGGGGATAACTAAATATCGTACTTATTTTCTGCTTAACTTTTTATTTATCTTCTCCATACCTCCTACTTGAATCATTATTTTCATTATAGCCATACAAGATTTCCAAATGAAATTCAATCATGTGGAGTTAATTTTCTTTAAAGTATAGCTTTTTAAAATAACAGACATGTATGGCCTAATAAATCAGAAAAGAAAATCATTATGAAAACATGCCACTCGATTTGTTGTTGAAAAGAAAGATATGACATTAGATTAATGATTTTTCAATTTGATTGGCAAGTCCTAATATTATTAGAAAGAGCCAGCTGAGATACAAAATAGCATTGATTTTTTTGTATGTGTGCAAATGTGTGTAAGCACATGCATGCACAAGTACGCACATGCTCAAGTTCTAAAGTGTTGTTTTTTCTCATGGCCAAATATTTCTCTATTTGGAAATTTCACCTATCTGCAGCTAATAGGTACCACAGGATGCTTGCCCATAAACATTGCTTTTGTCCACGTTTACTATATATATTGAAACCACAAATTGAAAGGTGAAATATTAATAATATCAAAGTTTTAATGAGTCCTCCAGCTCTCCCTTTCCCTTTCTGTGCCTCCAATTTGCTTAGATGTACAGAGTTTGCTATATTTAGCCACTTAGAAGTTGAAAACCAAACATTGTTTTATTAAGAACAGAATATTTTATAAATGTGCTCGCTGCATTCAGGAAACATAATTTCAAGACATCTTAAATGGAAATTTCAAGGAATCAGAACTTAGAGATATTGTTATTCTTGCATAAGTTAAAGTGTCTCAGAAAGCAAACATGTTCCTTAGTAATAAGTAGATCCCATTTTAACATTTTTTTGCAGTGCTAGAAGGGGTCATAGAGATTGGTAAACAAATTGGTGAATTGAGATACAAGACATATTTGCAATCTACATCCTGTTCCACCACTAATATGTTTGTTCAAATCACCAAAATATAAAATTACCAACAAATTTCTGAATGAAAAAATATAAAAAACTTTTTAAAATTTTTCTCATTCTGATCGTTCTCCCTAGATCATTTTGTTGTTGTTGTTGTTGTTGACTTTCTAGAGATTCTTCTTCCCTTAGTTTTTTACTATATCAACTCCCTCATAAATATCTAATATACACTTTGGCTTATTCTTAATTTGACTCATTTCTTTCTTGAACTGAAATTTGGATACCTTTATATTTCCTGAGTTAGTCCCTCTCTTTTCTTACATATCTTGTTTTCCTGTTGTATGATGTTAATTTTCTGAATCCTTGCTCTCATATTTGATTGATAGTTCATCTGGGTATGGAATTCTAGGTATAAAATTATTTCTCCTCAGAAATTTCAATACAATACTGAATTATCTTCTACGATTCAATGTTGCTGATAACAAGGCTGATGCTAATTTGATTTTTTTAAATAAAATACTGCTCCACACCTCCTACCCCCAAGAATATAAAGATACTATGTTTTCTTAGCTCTTATGTTTTAGAAATATCATTCTGTTACCACTGTACATCAAAGGAAAAACTGGTTGGGTAAAATTCTTGGGATACAACAATTCCCACTCAAATCTGCAACTTTACTTGGCAAAGTGGAAGTCTCATACTAGTCAAAATTGTATTATTTGGTTTGGAAAATTCTTTATTCTGCCTATGCATGTGTGGGGTTTTTTCTTTATTTTAGTGTTCAAATATTTTTAAAGATGTGTATATTATTACATTGATTATTTCTGGGACATATGAGTTGCTTATATATGACTATACAAGTAATATACTTACATATATTTAACCACAGAGAATTTTTATTTAATCATATCTTTGATTATTGTTGCCAACCTCATTGTTGTGCTTCCTCTTCAGGAGTACCGGAGGACAAAATTCCTCTTTGCCTATGCCCTTGTGCATAATTTTCTTCCTTACTATTTTCATGTCTTTGTTCTATTCTTCCACATTTTGGGAGAGAATATCAGAGTTTTGTTTGTTTGTTTGTTCATTTGTTTGTCTGTTTCCTTCACATTACTGAATTAAGCATTTATAGAAATAATTCTAATCTGTTTTTTATTAACTCCCAACAGACTTAAATTTCCTATTATGTTTTTTAGTCTACTTAGGTCTTTTCACTATTCATTTTTTATTTTATCTATTGTCTCCAAATATTGAGTCTTCTCTCCTTTTGATTTTCTGTTTCTGTTTCATAAGGGCCAAATAATCTTTAATCATATTAAAAATTTTAAAAATTTAATATATACTCTGATTTCCTGAAAACTAATATTGTTAGTATTTAATGATTTTTCCTCTTTACTGTTCTTTTCATAGTCCCTAAGCTGGATTTTTTTTTCCATCAAATCACTTGGAAACTACCTTGACTTTCTACTACCCAATATAAAAATATACCTGTATCTGTACCTACTCTTTTGACATTACTACTATTAATTTTATGAAGTGTTTATTCTTTTCTACAAAGTGAAACTCTTCTGGGCGTCTCAGAAACTTGCATAACTGATTATGCTCCCTCTCTCTACTATGTCCCCCCAAAAAATCCTCTACCTAGTGCCAATATCTCTCATCTGTTGGTTTTTCTCTTCTCTTACCTTCACAGATTTTATAGAGCCATTGTCTATCATCTCAGTCTGCATTTCCCCAACTACCACTTCATCCATAATTTATCTCAGGCTGGCATCTGTTCCACAGCTCTACAAAAATTGCTCTCATCCAAGAGAGTAACAACCTTCCTGTTTCAAATTCCAATGCCTATTTTTCACTCCATATCTCACCTGACTTCTCAGAAGAATTCGAAATATGGTTGACTATTCTCTCCCTCTTGAAACACTTTTTACCTGTGCCAGAGAATTTTTCACCTATCTTTTTCATCCTTTTATCTATTTTGGTCCTTGTTATTTACATTATTAATTTCTATAAGCTTTACATATTAAAAGTATTAGCATTTTGTCTGTGACAGAAAGCATTTGGGAAAGAGATATAGTAGATTGCTTAAATCAATATAATATGGGTACTTATTTTACAAATTCAGAAGAAAGCTACTGAAGGAAAATTTTCAGGGAAATAATATATTTTTTCATTTCAAAAATATATATTTCTCTGAATGTCATAGTCCTATAAATTAAATCAAATGAATTATATACCCAGATTTTAATTTTTAGTATTTTCTCTTAAACCATTATTTGGTTACTTGTCATTTTATTATACTAATTATTTTATTATACTAATTATTTAACCATGTACCTTATTTAGAGAAAAACAGGTGAAGAAAATATTTGGCAAATGTAATCAATAGATGGGCAGTATTAATAAATTTCTACATTGTTATAATGAATATTATTGTTCAGTTACATGACAGGACCAATACTAGAATAAAACCAAGATTTTTCAGAAGAATGAATAAGAGAGATTAATGTTGGATAGACAATCAACAGTCTCTGCTGAAGAGCCATACAGAAAACTTCTTATTCTTTAGCACTGGTCCTATATAAGGATATAAAGAAGAGAAGGTTTTCATTCAGGCTCTTGGCCTCCCTCTCTACTTTGCAAAATCAACACCTTTTCTGTGGCATCTGGTATTCTGGTTGCTCTCTACTCTAGAAAGTTTTTATTTTAATTTAACAGAGATCAAAGAATTAATATTTTTTTTCTGCTTTCTCTGGGATAAGCACAAACAGCTATAGAGACTGCAGGATTACAGAATAATTTTATTCATTTTTTTCATGTCCCCTTAACTAATGCAAATACTTCTAAACTGACACATTAAAGTCAATGACATAATTATAACTAGCATAAAATAAACTATTTATAAAGAACTAATATATTATTATGTTTTTCATTATAATCTTATGAAATACATAGAATCTTCATCTTAAAGATAAGACATTCAGAGATAATGACCCGCTAAAGGTGACATACCTTTGGGGTATGTCCAAAGGGGTAGGTCCAAGATTTGAAGCTAGATCTGCTGACTCCAAAGGCTGTGGTATTTCTGCTATAATATGCAGTAAAGGGACTCAATGAGCAGGAACTTAAAAAGATAAAAACGTTATGGGAGAAATTAATAGTTCTGTATCGGTTCTCTTTTTTGCTAACAGAATCCTCATTATTTTCAGAGTGGCAATGCACACAACTCAAAGTTTGCATTTCTCATTCTTCCTTGCCACTGAGAAGGCAAATGGAAATAATGTATAAGAATGTCATTATGTATGGAATGCCAGGAAGGTTGACATAGCCTTTTTCCTCCCTTCTTTTTCGCTGCCTGAAATACTTCAGTAGTCATCTTAGTCCAGGAGGCCAGGAGGTATACTTCAGTACACAAACCATGTGCTGAGGATGATGTATAAAAACATAGAGTCACCACAGCACCTCTGCCTTGCCTACCTCTTGACTTCCTTTATATGAAGAGTAAGTCCTTGGGTTGCAGCCTTTATGATTTGGAGGTTTCCATTATATGCAACCAAAAAAAGTTCTAATTGATACTTTGTTAAGTGAAAAAAAATATATAGACTGTAGATGAACAGCATCCAAGATAATCTTCTGCAAAATATTGCTAAGTCTAACTGTGTTGTAGAAGCAGAAAACACTTTGGGGGTGAGGGGAGTAACAAATTGATAGAATTATGGAATTTAAAGTTTATTAGGAAAAAAATTGGAAGCTTTGTGGTAATTACCCAGCATAGTGAGAGTTTATGTATGGCAGTCATGCTCCAGGCAGAAAGCTGGTGGGTAGATTGACAGACTTAGAATAGTTATATCGGAGTGAGGCTGCTGTGAATGTAGAAATAGCCTCAGAGAGTTCATGCTCCTGCGGACAAATGATGATTTGTTATTATGCTTGAACTATGATGAAATCAGTGAAGGCATCCTGGTAAGAAGCAAAACCATGGGGATGCTATTAAGAGTTTAGCAATTCTAGTTTGTGTGGGAATATGGATTTCCACTTACCAAAAATAATAGCATATGGGAAAAGAAGAAAACAGTTACTGTCATTGTTTTGAACTGCTCCTGAGCTACCCATTGTGTCATAAATTTTAAATCAACTTTCATGTTATTAATACTCATTCTATTAGTGTGATGTATGTGTAGTGCCACAACATTACTATAATAAAATAATATGATATTATGAGGTTTTTTCCCTCAGATCTAAAGTAATGCTTTTAAAACATGTAATGGAAATGCACATCAGTGGGACAAACAGATTGAGAGCAAGAGAAAGGGAGAGAAGAAGGATGAAGAGATTGAGTCTTTCCTATTAGCTTCAATACTTAGGTACCTAAGTTGTTTTCTTCATTTATAGCACACTTTTGTATCAGTGCTCCTTTGCTTATAGGACATCACTATTGTTTTTGATTTTAATCTATAGCATACCCAGTCAAAAATGTCTTTTTAGTGTAGCATTATATTAGTATTACTGCTCACCCACTGGGCCCCCAATTCTTAGTTGTAATAGGTGAAAATCAGATATTTATTTATAAATATGCCCAGAAAATTCTTTAATTGATAGTTTTATGAAGAAAACCAAGAACTACCTGAAAATGACTGTACATTCTGGAATAAAAACTGGGTACTTATTTCTAGACAATTAACTTATGGATACGTATATATAACAAATTACAAATGACAAAATGGAGTTCTCTTAGGAATTTCTACTTCCTCTTCACCAAGGACATAGAAAAATCATTTTGACAAAATATCATTTTGTCTCTGTACTGGTTCAGTGTGAATTCTTTTTTAAGGTTCAGCTGGCATTCTTCTGGTCAGCTACAGTTGCCTTGGGTGTCACTGCATTGTGGTCATGTAATATAATGAATGAAATCTAAGGTTTGAAATGTAGGTAAGAAATAGAATGAAGAAAAGAGAAAGGCATTTTTGAGCAACATGAGCATCAAACAAATGCACACAGCTAAAAATGAGAGTGTCATGATTATTACACAGAAAGCTGATGGGCCAGACTGGAATACTCACATGGGGTGATTGTAGCATCAAAGTTTGGACAGATATGGCAAGAATCTTAGAGAAGAGACACTGTAAGTAAGTTTGCTATTCTTGTAAGCACCAGAGCCTTTCTAGGTGTTAAAGAAAAGATGCCATGACAAAAAATGGTATTTTTCTAATGCTATCTTACTTGTACAGAGGTTGAAATAAAATGGAAAAGACCATTGGAAAGGAAGTTTCAGCCAAGAGGATTTGGTTATAATTCAAATATAATTAAGAAAAACTGAAACTGTATAGGAAAAACGGGAAAGCACATATTTACAAAGGAAAAGTCAATTCCACTTACTTCAAGTGAGAAAAAGGTATAAAATGACAGTCATAGAAATTAAAAGCAATGCTTTAGTAAGGCTACTTTATTTATTTATTATCTTTAATTTAAGAGAGGGGTAAGTTTTATGTACCTAAGAATCTTTATATATTTCAAACACATAGCATATGTGAATTCTACAGGTTTTATTTTGTTTGTCAAATACACTAGAAAGGTCATATTAATGACCTCAGAGCACTAATTTCTAAATGAGAAAACACACAATTCTATTTCTCCTGGAAGGATAAATTGGGTGGGCAAGACATTTAGCCAACATTTTTTTTCACCAAGTCATCTCCCAAGCCATTCACTCCCAGTGGCTAAGAAATACGTTAGCAAAGGAACTTCATGGTGATAATTTGATCTCTCTTTCCACCAGTTGTAAAAATATACTTTATCTATTACACACTGATGCTCTTTGATGTTATACAAAAAGTTGGTGCTTCATAAATGATATTATGCATTCATTTCTAAACATAGTATCTGGAAAAGCTGTCAATTTTATCAAAAATAGGAAAGACTTTCTATGGGCTAAGTCATAGAAATTTCTAAATATCAAGAGTGATTAGGAATAGGATTATAACCATATTTCTTGGTTCATTTTTCTCCAAGCAATTATCCTCCCCTGATATTAGTTCCCCACTACTAGAACAAAAGCCCCATGAAGGCAGAGATTTGGAAAGAGTAGTGAATATTTGTCTGAAAGAATCTACTCATATCCTGCTTGTGGGTCCTACAGTCCCAATTTATGTGCAGCTGTTAAGTTGCAACACTCTGGTGAGCAATATATTGCTTTAATAACCATGATTTTGAGAGGGACACTGTTGTGTGTCTGCATATTTAGGTAGGTAATTTAATTATTCTATTTCAGAGCTGAAATACAATATTAAAACTCTGAAAAAAATAAAAATGTGAGCTTTTCTACTTTAATATTGTGAGTTGATGTCTATAATTTGGTGTTATAAATGTTGTTGCATGACATTGTATGTAAATATTCTTACATGACTGAATTTGTATAGTATGAGAGCATATGCAAAATCAGTTTTGAAACCTATAATAAGCAGCCATCCAATAAGGATGTATTAATCTGATTTAAAACATGGTGTATTCTCTAATTTTCTTCTTCCTTTCACAAATGTTTGTGAGTTGCTTCTCTTGACAGAGATATCCCAGGAAATTCAGTATTACCCAAGGTGCAAATCTATCATTGATCTACATGGGGTAAACTGACAAGTGGGTGTCATAGACTATATTAGTATTAAGTGGTAAATAGGATAGAAATTAAGTCACTTGAGAACAAATAAAGAGTGAAATTTTACTTCTAAGAGCTAATAAATATATACACGAATAGAAAAATGATGATTACAATATCTGAGTTTTTTAAAAGTGTTGTTTCTTGATTCTGGTCGTTAAATGATAATTAATTAAGAGCTTCCTCCAGATTCTCCCTTCCCACTTGGGCAATTTAGACAAATCTGCACAGCATTATGTCTTATTTTGGTTTGTTTTACTTCCAAATCTTATTTTTATTGCCCCAACGGACAATTAATCATGCCCCTGAGAAGTCCAATTCAAAGTGTAACGTGTCATCACACTGATTTTTTTTCTGTTCTCTTTAATATTAATGAGAAAATCTACCTTAGTTTCTCTCAGATCATTGAACTCCTATATCTTTGACTGAAAGGCTACCATCTTTTCCCTTCATTTAAGAAAAAAAAAAAGAATACATTTAAAATAAAGTCATTTTACAAAGCCTCAACCTAAGTAAAAATAAATAAATATATATATATTTTTTATTTATATAATATATATATATATATATATATATATATATATATTTATGTATGTATGTATGTTCTATTCATGATTATTTGCCCTGATGAAGACTTACAGTGTAAAACGAACAAAAAAATGAAAATATCCTTCTATTTGTTTTGGGGGTGAGATTTAGAACTTGCATTTCAATATAGGTGAATCTGATTTTCTGAATCCAAAGAAAGAAGTGAATATACATTGGACCTAATTTAAAAGACAGAAAAAGAGGTTAGCTTTGCATTTTTTTCTCAACTCCTTTCTTCATGCTATGGATAACATTACCTCTCTGACTGACACTAAGCAACGATTTAAGATAAATTGCCCTCTCTTAACTGTGCTGAATGACTTGGTCCTAGTTGAACTAAAGATAGAGAACAAAATGGTTAGAAATTTGTTTCAAGTTGAACATTTGAATTCTTGAGTACAGTACTGGACATTATCATGCTTCTTTAAGTCTGTCAATTTAAGGAGAGGGTGGATGATATTTTGTAGTTTTCTTTTACTTCTTTTTGTGCATGTAATATTGAATTGCTTTTAAGCAATTTAAAGGGCAATTTGTTTTCCTCCTATATTGGACAAATGTTTATATATTTTGCTTACTTTTGATTTGGGCATTTATGTTTTATTATTGATCAATGAACACTTGTTAATCATTATAAAACTAATTAGCTCAAGATCTGTTATAAGTTGTATATGTATAAATCAGCGACTTTTCACCATCTCAACAGTCAGATTATTTCATACATTTGTACTATAGTTAGATTCCTTTGTTATATTCTGCATTTTATTCTGGGATCACCTGAACTTTTAAATTTTTTTTAATTTGCATACATCATGGTTCACTCTTTGTGCTGTAAAGTTCTTTGGGCTTCAGCAAAGGCTTAATGTCATTCATTCACTATTACAATATCATAGAAAACAGTTTCACCATCCTAAAAAAAAATCTGTGTTTTACTTTTTCAACACTCTCCCTTTCCCAAATTCCTGGAAGCAAGTGACCAAGTTACTCTCTCTACAGATTCATCTTTTCTAGAATGTCATATAAATGGAATCACACAGTATTTAGCTTTTTTGGACTGTCTTCTTTTACTCAGAATTTCAGATTTATAAATGTTTATGTGAGGCTTGAGAGTTCAAACCATTTTATCACTGAATTGTATCCCATGGTATAATGTATCGGTTTGTATGCCCAGTCTTTTCTTAAAGGACATCTTAGTTGCTTCTAGATTTGGACATTTATGAATAAATCTGCTGTAAACACATGCAGGTTTTTGTGTAGACAGAAATTTGCAAATTGATTGGATAAATACCTAAGAGTGTGATTGTTGAGTTTTATAGTAAGACTATATTTAGTTTCATAATAAATAGCTGAACTGTTTTCCAAAGTGACTATCATTTTTCATTCCTACCCTCAATGAATGAGAGTGTCTCTTGCTTAACATCTTTACCAGTAATAGGTATTGTTAGGTTGTTTTTGTTTGATTGTGTTTTGTTTGGTTGGATTTTAACAATTATAGTAGACATATAGTAGTATCACACTTTTGTTTTAATTAGCATCTCTCTAATGACAAATGATTTTGAGTATCTCTTCATATGCTTATTTGTCATCAGTATACCTTATTTTTCAGCTTTATTAAGATACATTAACAAATAAAATTGAAGATATTTAAAGTGTACAAAGTGATGTAAGTATCCCCCCATTGATTAATTAGCACAGATCCAACACCTCACATATTTACCTTTATTGTGTGTGAGAATATTTAAGTTTGACACTCAACAAATTTCAGTTATACAATAGTCATCAGCTATAGTCACCACGTTATACATAGATCCTCAGACCTTACTCATATTTTAACTGAAAGTTTATACCCTCTAACCACCAGCCCCTATTTCTATTTTTCCCACCTCCAAGTCCAGCAACCACTTTTCTACTCTCTAGTTCTATGATTTTGACCTATTTTGATTTTTTTTTTTTAGATTCCACTTATAAGTAATACCATACAGAATTTGTCTTTCTCTGACTTATTTTAGCAAAATGCCCTCTAGGTTTATACATGCTATTGCAAATTACAGGATTTTCTTTTTAAGTTGAATAATATTTCATTGTGTAGCTATATCACATTCTCTATATCCATCCATGCACGGACACTTAAGTTGTTTCCATATCTTGGCTATTAGATTATTTCCATTCCAATGAACATGTAAGTGCAAATGTCTCTTTGAGCTAATAATTTTGTTTCTTTTAAATATATACTCAGATGTGGGATTGCTAGGTCATATGGTAATTCAATTTTTAATTTTTTTAGGAAACTTCATACTGTTTTTCACAGTTTCCGTACCAGTTTTCATTGCCAGTAACAGTGTACAAAGATTCCCTTTTCGACACATTCTTATAAGTACTTGTTATCTCTTGTCTTTTTGATAATAGACATCCTAACAGGTATGAGGTGATATCTCATTGTGCATTTCCTTGATGATTAGTGATGCTGACCATCTTTTCATGTACCTGTTAGCCATTTATTTATATGTCTTCTTCAGGAAAAAAAAAAATGTCTCTTAGTCTTTTTTCCATTTTTAAATTAATTATTTGATTTTTGCTATTTCCTGAGGAAATTAATAAGTGTTTTTTCCTGCTATAGTTTGCCAAGAAACAAGGAGTGCTAGAGTGTGAGAGCTACCCCTCCAGGGCTTCCTGATTCTTTTTTATATACAGTTTTCCTTATTTATTTTCACACATTTTTTAACCACAATTTCCTTAGTTTTGTTTAATTTTTATTTTTTAAACATCTTGAATTGCAATAATTTATTTAATTTTTCCCTTTCTCATTTAACAAAGAAAACACGTGTGAGGTGATGGATACATTCATTAGTTTGAATGTAGTAGTCATTACATAGTATATATTTATATCAAAATACCATGTTGTACACCTTAAATATATATAATTTTAATTTGTCAATCATACCTCAATAAAGCTGAAAAAAGTTTTAGAGCATGTGAAGCTAAAAATGTGCCTCTGAGTACAGCTTTAAATATATTTCATAAATTTTTATAATTTGTAGTCTTACTGTGATTTTGTAATAGTTCATAATTATAATCCTAATTTCCTTTTTGGTAGTACAATTATTTAGTAAAGTGTTTTTGTTTTTTAAATTTCCAGTTTATTTTAATGTGTTTTTTTTAATTGTGTGGTTATATTGCTGTGCCATAGAAAGATGGCTTCTAAATTTTCTGCAGTAGAGAATTTAATGAAGTTTTTCTTATGCTTAACCATAAACAACTTTTTAAAATTCTTCAGAATTATTATTCTCCTGTAAATTTTACATATTTCTAAAAATTGATTTTATAGATTTATTTTGCCCATAATGAGTTTTGACATATATTCATTGTGCATTTTACCCTTTATCATTAAACATTGACTTTCTCATTATTCTCTGCTTTGAATGACACTTTTTAAATATTACAACCACTACTCTTTTTGTTTGTCTATTTAGTCATTTTGTTTAAAGGAAAGACCTTACAGAAAGTACATAGTTAAAATTTTTTGAGATACCTATTTTTACCTATTCATTTTACTGCAATAACTACATGTTTATCTTATTTCTGTCATAGCATTTTCTGATGTTATAAAAATGCCTCTTTTATTTTTTATGATGTACTATGTAGTGTCATCATTGGTTTTTATCCTCTTAATCTTTTTAAATTTCTAAACCATATTATTTCAAGGAGTTAAGTAATATCAATTAGTTTTCCCTCTGGAGCACTAAGGACATTAACAACATTGGTATAATTTGTTTTTTCCTCCTGCCTTTTCAATCTGTAGTGACTTGGGACATTATATGGGCTTTTTAAAATCTGCTTCCTTATTATTTCTTTTACCTTATACTTCTCTTTAAAGTAATTGTTTAGATTTCCATTTAGTTTTATAATTATTTTTATGAGATATTTAGTCTAAGTTCTATTGTTTCATGGTTTTAAAATTCATTGACAGTTTTTTTTTATTTTGAATGATACTGTGCAATTTTCCCATTTCTAAGTTTTTCACCTTGAGATATTCCTCAGTCATTTGAAATGTCTCTTAAAGTAATATTTTAAGAGCAGAGTGTTAGAGGTTTACTTATTAAAGTCCTTCATGTTTGAGACTCTCTTTCTGTTACTATCACATATAAACACCAAGTTTGTGCAGGGTGGAGAAGGGGCCAAGAGAGTCATACTGGCAAAATAGTTATATTGCTTTATTCCTGCTGGCATCTTTTCTTAACATCTTTAAACTATGTTTGATTACTTTCTATTAACGAACTCTACAACTCCTTGCACTAGTGAATATCATATCTTTTATCATATTACTACTACTTTTACTACTACTTTTATCATATTACATATCATATTACTACTGTGTAGTTTTTTCAAACTTTGTCTTAAATTTTTCTGACTCAAGCTCTAAGAGGTATTCTCAATTCTAATAATATGAAATTTGGCAAATATATCCAAGACTTTCAGTAATAATTTTCACAGGTTTCAATTAGGTTATCAGTTAATTTTTGCTTTATAATACTTAAGACCCTTAATATTGTTTACATTTATATCTCTTTACTTTTTCTTTTAGTCTTTTTTCCTAATATTACTTTTTTCTGATTCACCTCAAACTCATGCCAAATTCAAGGTGATTATATATACATATATATACGTATATATATATGTATATGTATATATACGTATACATATACATATATATACGTATATATATGTATATATATACATATATATACATGCATATGCATATGTACATATATGATAGATAGAGAAATTAGATAAATATTTCTATTTTTGTCTTCAATAAGTTTCTTATAGATAGGTAAAGTATTTTGGCCCTTTGACCATAGATAACATTGAGATATGTACTTTTGGAAACTTTTCCTGATGGCTCATTACCAAGACACCTTTATTTTATACATATAGTTTGAGTTTTAAAGCTTTAAACCCATTTATCTACCATTTTTTCCATTTGGAAGATTCATAGAATTTATCCATAAATACATCATCATTCACTAAGATAGCCTAGAATACATTCTCACTGTTTTGATTCTTTATTGAAAAATAATAAATGAAACTATACACTCCAAAAGAACTATCAAAAGTGACAGAAAAGTAAGTGATGTATTATATATTATAAAGTAATACACAACTATGGACTTTTTGAAGTGAAAAATTTATATGAATAAATCTCTAAGGAGTTAAAACATGCTGCCTGTTTTGTTATTCTCTATTCTAATGAACATATTCATTAGGCTGTTTTTCTAATACAGAGTTTTGTATTACTGTGTACATTAGATTCATCAAACTGGGAGATTTTGGAATTAACACATTTTTCTTCTTAAGTAAAATTTATTCGTGCCCTAGTTTTTACACATTTCTGGGAAAAATTTTCTCTCTGGTGAATTTGGCGACTTAAGCAATTAAATTCTTCCTCCTTTAAACTCACTTGTTTAAACGTGCTATTCTATCTACATTTGAAACAATTTTATGTAAATACAAACAATATTTTACTATCAAAATTAGTTGTCAAAAGTATCTCCAATTGATGAATTTTAAGGATTTCAAGGTTGCATTTCTGTTATAGTTTTTTTTTTGAAGGATTGTCAATAGTGTTCAGATTAAATCAGATAGAAATAAATTGTCTACTAATAAAAAATAAATTTTTTAAATGATTTAATAAGTTAGACTATAATGATGCCAAAGTATACATTTAAGGCACACAGATGCACTTTTAAGTTCCCTCTGTGAATTATAATTACCTTGCTGGATGAATGGCATGACATCAGGCCTGTCTAGTGCATAGCAAGAAAAATCTATGACAAAAGAAACCATAATAACAAGACATGAGACTATTCTATACTTCTTTAAAGGCCATAAACATGAACTATGGACTTCGAGAGATACTTTCAATAATACTAGGTAAATTACTCCTCCAGTCATTACAATATTGTTTGGTAATTTAAAAAAAGGGACATCAATGTCCAAACTACCTTTGGTTTAAACTATTTCTCTTTGCCAAGTATTCTTTACAAAATCTTTCTCAATGATGTATCATTGTAAGAGTTTGTTCATCTACCTTGTCCTGGAAAAATCTGTGGGCTTTTTTCCTTCTAACTTGGCACAACTTCCTAAATTTTCCTAGCTTTTGGTTAGAAATTTGAATGAGAAAGGTCATAACTCCCAGTGGTGAAAAGATGAATTCTTTTATAACTACTTTGCCAAATGGAGAAAATAAAGTTGGATATATACTTTATACCACATATAAAGGCATAATGCAGGTAGATTAAAAATCTAAATGTAAAAAATAAAACCAGAAGCTAATAGACACAATTATAAAAAAGTATTTTTATAACCTTGGAAATGGAAAGAATTTCTTAAGGAAACAAATACCAGAGGGATGTTGATGGTTTTGATTACATAAATAATAAGTATATCTATTCAGAAATGATACCACAAACAAAATTAACAGAAAAAAAGACTGGAAAAAAATACTTAGAATGTCAGAAACTAATTAGAGGCAAAGATAATTCAATGAAGGAAGAATAATCTTTTGAAAATATAGTACTGGACAACGGAATATCCATAGGCAAAAGAATAAAGTTCAACTGCTTACTCACATCATACATAAAATTAACTTAAAATAGATTATAGATCTAAATGTAAAAATAGAAGTATAAAACCCTTCAAAAAAAACAGTGTAGTCCATTTTTGTGAATTTAGGTTAGGCAACAAATTCTTAAATATGAAACAGAAATACAAGTGAGAAAATAAACATAGATAAAATTTAAAACTTTTATTCTTCAAAAGACACCATCAAGAAAGTAAAAATATAATCCATAGAATAAGAGAAAATATTTACAAATCACATATACAATAAGGAAAAGAACAGTTACAACTCAATAATAAAAAGACAAATAATCCAATTTAGAAAAGAGTAAATGATTTTAATAAATATTTCTCCAAGGGGGGAAAAAAACCTAGAAAATCAAAACTACAATAGGATACTATTTCAGACCCATAAAGATAGTTATAATTAAAAATCTAGATAATAACAAATGTTGACTAGAATGTGCAGATATTGGAACCCTTATGCCTTACTACTAGGAATGTAAATTGTGCAGCTGCTTTGAAAAATAATTATATAATTATCTTGCATATTTTTTTCTGAAGATGGAATGCACATCACAGTGTCTATAGTTAAGAATACACTATTGAATACTTGAAATTTGCTAAGAGGATAGACCTTTAGTGTTCTCACCACAAAAAATAGAAAACAAAAATAGTTAACTCTGAGGCAATAAATGTGTTAACTATCTTGATATAGTGATCATTTCAAAATGTATACGTATATCAAAACATCAAATTGTACACCTTAAATATAAACAATCTTTAATTGTCAATTATGTCCCAATAAAGCTATAAAATAAGAAAAAATAAGGAAAGATTTATCTTTCCATTTCTTCTGGGGCTCTCATCACCTGACAATCTTTCTCACTATAACCTAGCTCTTCTTCCTCTGCCTACCCATTAATGGGAGATACTTCCAAATGCTTTAACCTTGTTCATAGCCAAGTAAATAACTTCAGATATTACTTCAATATGACTGATTTCTTGAAATGTAGACCAGAATTTCCAAAATATCACCTTGTGGATGCCCCAGCACTAGCAGCTCCTCAAATTGAATATGCCTCAAATTGAATAACTTCCTATCATTCTCAGCAAAACTATTCTAGACACTTCATCTAGCAGCAGTGCTAAGACATCTTAGTAGTCAAAGAGTCATTTTTATTATACATCCTCAGAGTATTCTAGTATCTATCCCTTCCTCTTCACATCCAGTGCTACTATTCTAACTCATGTCTGCTTGCCTCTTAAACACAGTTTCTATCACCTTACTGGACCAACAACAGATAAGAATTATAGTTTTGTGCATCTTTGAACCAAAGATACAAAGAATACCCCTTGGGGGAAAAGTACGATGGTAAATGTAGAAATCAGAGTAGAAAAAATTCTGAGGGGAAGGACAATATTAGGAAAAACAGCTATGAATTCCTTTTTTTAGGGAGATTATTTTTAAGTGCTTTTCCATTCAAACAATGGCAAGTTTTGTGCTTTATTTTCATTCAGAAATTTGAAAACTTAAATTGGTATCAATGGGGAATATTTAAATAATGGCACATTCATATTGTGTGATATTAGTCACACTTTTAAATAATGAAACAGATCTGTGTACATTTGTATAGAAGTACACCTATGTATAAAATTTACAGAATAATTTTTATTTTTTGTAAAACAAACAGTAACATAAATACATATAAATGTGATCACATGTATTGTTTGCAAGTATGTCTAGCATAGATATTATATAATTATGTGTGTTGCTTACATTTTTTAAAAGGATATGTATTACCAGCTCTACCTCTTGCAGTCTTCATCTTATTTTTGCTCCCCTTTTTCTGAATTCCTATGGCATGCTCTAAGCCTGTCACATGTGTCTTGTCAAAACTAGCAATTTTAAGTTTGTTGGATAGCTAAATTGAATTTTATTTATGTCTTAAATTTCCTATCTTGCCTACACATATATTCAAAATTACTTGCTGAATTGGGTTAAATAACTAACTTTTGTAAAATTAGAAATAAGTATTTTTAAAGTATGTTCCAAAATATATATGTTTATGCTTAACTTTAGAACTGAGTGCTTTATAAAATCCTTTGGATATATTTTATAATCCACTAAATTACAAAAAAAGTCAATGACAAAGAAACGGAACTAATTACCAATCAGTCAAAAGTTAGACACTTATTTGGTATTCAGCAAGTCAGCATAAATATTTCTAGTCTTAAAGTCATAGTTTGATTCTGTTCAAGAGTCTAACAATTGGGAATGAAAAGAGAGAAATTTATCTTGTGGGTCTTAGCTTGCTTTATCAGAGCCCATGGTCTGATAAAGTAGTGAAAAAAGAAATTTGCTACTAGCAATGATATTTAATAAGTCAGCAAAACCCAAAGTCTTATTTCTGCCTGAGGAACTAGAGTATTGGACAATATATGTTTTCCTTGAATAGAATGGCACTAGAATTCTCCAGTACCACCATTGGTTCCCTTCTCATTATGTTAAGTTCCACAAGTTACTCAGAGCAAATATAGCAAATAACATTTATAAAAAAGGAGTGTTAGTATTGCTCTAAGCGTTTTCACAACTTAGCATTTTAATAAATATTTTATAATTGCCTATGTGTGTAATTCTTATAAAATTCTTACAAATAAATCATGTCATGCATTTATACTGTATATATGTAATATATATGTGTGTGTGTGTGTGTGTGTGTGTGTATACACACACACATATATATATTACATATATACTCATATACCCATTTTTAGATAAGGACTAGAGAGGTCAAATAGTTGTTCAAGGTTACACAACTGTAGGTTTCAGTAATAGGATTCAACCTGAATCAGTATAATTCCAAACTCTTTCAGGTTCCCTCTCACTCCACAATGTGACACAACATATCAAAATCTATGAAGAAAAGCAGGTTAAGTGCCAGTATATTTCAAATAAGAAGTCACATAACTTACAGGTTTTGACAATTAGAGAAAGGCATCACATGAAAGGGCAGCTCAGCATCGTCAGTAATTATGACCAATATATGGAATGGACGGCTGTCATTCAAGCACTTCTGCAGACTGTGGATGCTTCAGATAGCCTCTGGAAGAGTTGTTTATGCCTTTCCTAGTTTATGCTGTAATTTTATGTTTTCTAGTTTTCCAAAAGAACTAGGTAAAAATTACCGATGCAATATTGCTTTGCCTTTCCATAAGACTGTCATTAATAAATTTTAGAGTGGTGGCTTTAAATTCAGATTGCATGGGTTTGAATCCTAACACTGCCACTTACTGTATGACCTTGGATAAACTGCTTAATCTCTCCAAGCCTCAGTTTATTCACCTGTAAAGCAAAGATCAAAATATTACCTTTCTCATAGGAATATCTGAGGTCATGTGTGCACAGTGCTTATTTTAGCAGCTGGCTCATAGTAAAGTCTAATAAATATTAGCTAGATCACTTGTGTTTTGTAGAAATTCATTTTAGAAATTAATGTTAAGAATTGTGTTTCTCTCTTATAACCCAATCCCCACAGAACTGGTTGTGCTTTTTCCATCCTTACAAAGAAAGCTAGATCATGCAGGGCAGTGATTCTCAAATGGGGGACAGTATCTGGAGACATTTTTGGTTGCCACAACAGGAGAGGAAGAAGGCAGGTACAACTGGCATTAAATGGTTAGAGACCAAGGGTGCTGCTAAATATCCAGCAATGCACAGGGCAGCCCCCTATAATAAAGAATTATTCAGTCCAAAATGTCAAAATGAGATTGAAAAACCCTGGCCTGGATATTTCTCTCCTTGCCAATAATGTAGAGAAATTCACAGCCAAACTTCCACTCTCTCATCATTCTATCCATTTCTTATGTTAGTCCAGATATTTATTATTATTATTATTATTATTATTATTATTATTATTATTATTGTTATTATTATTACTTCTTCATATTTTTGTCATAAAATGCTTAAAATTATTTCTGGGAAGAAATGAGTGATATATAAATTCAATAAAATTAATTAAAAAGGTTTAGGGGAATCTTCCAACCGCATGTGCCATCTTTTCTGATCAGTGTGTTCGTCAACTTCCATACAGTTATTCTTTACCTTAGAACACACAGCTAAATTTTATGTAGCACCCAGAACAGTGTCATGAACAGATAAATGAGGTTTACAATGATTATGATAATGACTGTTTAGCATCTGAAATATTAAAAGGAGTCACAAAGCAGAATGCTGGCGATCAATCAACACATGTACAAGAATTTATTGAGCTCCTGTAATGAACTCTACTCTGTGTTGGATGACAGGAGGGAGGAGAAGTTTGTCTTAAACTTATTTTCATATTCCTTGAGGAGAGCTTAGTCAAGTTCAGAGGAGAAAAAAGAGTAACACTTTAAAATAGGAAATATATTTAAAACTATGTGTTCCTAAGTGCTAAGTTGTGTAGAACAATTAAGTTGCAGTGAATTATCATAAAGTAATTAGATATAATGATTATAAATATTTACTGAGGTTTTTTTAACAATTAGTAATGTGATTATATGTTAGTCATTGAAAATGCAGGTAGCCCTATTTTTATCCATTAAATGATCCCAAATTAAACAATTTTAATTTCTAAAGTAATTTACATAAATTAGGATAGTTATTTTATTGCCAAATACAATGAGGCTCTCTGATTTGTGGTCTCAGGCTTATGTTAGAACAGTTTTGGGGCTGACACTACATTTGATAAACCCCTAGTATATCTAAAGTTCAGTCTTTTTACTCTTAGGATGGTTTAATTATTAGATTTTAAACATCTATGGCTTCAAAATAAAGTGTATATCTTGGTTTATCAAATCAAATCCATGATACCATTCAGGAAAGAAATCAAACTGGTTATTCATGAAAAACTAGTTTATGAAAACAGGCAGACTTGTCAAGGGAAGATGAGGTGTTCTCCAGAAAGCTCACATACAGAAAGTGAAGGTGCAATCTAGTTCCCTGGACTTTTTCCTTAGATGCACAAAGGGAATATCTGGCTCCAAGACAGTTCAGAATGCAGCTGTGTGTTATGTGGGGGACAGTCAGCATTCTTTACCTTTAGGGTGGCAATTAACCTTCACAATTGCATGCACATGGAGAAGAAAATCTACTCCAAATTACATTGTGAACTCTGGAGATTAGTGCATCATTTCATGGACAGTTGAACCTATGTCCCATATAAATGTTTCCATGGCAAAAACAAAGAACATCATTATACCGTATTCTGGATTTCCAAGGAGTTTGCATTAGGGTTTTGCCACCTGACTTCCATTATAGGAAATGGGAGTCAGGGGGCTGAGACTGCAAGCCATCTTTGAAAATTTAGGGGGATATGTCAGTATCTGGACTTAAACATTCATCTTTGTTCTCTTAGGTGGCAATTGAATATAAGATGTATTGCTTCTTCCATGCTTTTTGGGAATGGAATTATATACAAATTGTATCTGTGTAGTCAAGTATATATGGATGGCATAACATGTGTAGATATAGAGCATGTTTAGCCTGCAAAAGAAGTTTAAAATGCTTTATAGTTTGAAGTCAACCTCTGAGTTCTTGACCCTATAAAAGAAAATTTGAATAATGACTTCCTGTGTTCTTAAAATTGTGAATTAAGGCAGTGTTTCTCTCCGTGAGAGTTGTATAATCAGGGTGAAGAAATCTCCGAACTTGGAGCTGTTTGATTGAGCTGGAAAGATTTTTTCTGACGCTTAGCCACCACCACTGCCCCTTTGTCTCACTTCTACTATTACTCCCGGGTTGTGCCCATCAGAGTTAGTTCATGGGCTCAGTTTCATGGTTTCAGTTCCATTGTGTCCCAAACGCTTGCAGTTAGAGCTTTCAGAGTTTCAGTTATTGTATGCTACTTTTTCCCCCTAATCCTCCTTTCTACTCTACTCACCTCCCTTGACTGAATTCAGTCTTTTCTCTTTGCACAAAAATTTAGATATGGTTCTGATATATAAAAACACATAAGATGTTTAATAATGTTTACAAATTATGACCAGTTTCCTAGACAGCATGCAATTGTAAAACAACAATGAGGAAAGTGAAATACAATGGTTAAAGAGCAGAAGTACAAAAAGGAGCAAAGCCATGACATCCAGATTCAAACATCTCTACCCACTAAGATTCCCCAGTCCTCTACTAATCCTACCTCTCATTAAGCCTTGGTTATTTTGGTGTCTTCTCAGGCAAGTTCCCAGTTCCTAAGCCTACTGAATACTTGCCCCTATAATGATCTCAGTCACACCACTAGTAAGCTTGTTTCAATGTCATTGCTCAGAATTAGAAATTGGATATTCCAATTAGGTCTTAATAAGATAGGTCGATAGTCATGGATTTAGTCTAAAGGATCTGGGGAGAGGATCCTTAAGTCTGGGAACTATGTTATTTGAAATGTTCAAATAGATATCTAAACCACAAAATATTGACAACTAATTTAAAATGTTAGTATCATAAGGAAATTCTGTGGAGCCAGCTACTCTTCTGGCAATTGATCAACAGTCAGAACAATCCTAGAATCTCATCCAGCTTTGGAAGACCTAAAATTACAACCATTAAAGTAGACTGTGTTCTTTCAGAATTTGCTATGTGATGGATCAGTCTACAGTATTATTTTTTAAAATATTGTCTGGAAACTCTGAAAGCCTCATGTGTTACCTAAGGTTGGAGGTACATGGGTTGATTTCATAGCAATAATATTTATAGTACAATGATTATATTTTTGGTACCATGAGAATTAATCATTTCAATTATATATTTCTTTATAAACTCAATATACTTGTTTTTCAGCAGTTGCAAATAAAGCATAGAATTAGGAGCTCCACGATCTGCACAATAAATCTGTCTTAAAACCGTATCTCTGTTCTAAGTAATAGAATCATAGTTAAGATGTGCATTTAAATACACAGAGAAAATGGGCTTCACCATTTCGTCTTTTTCAGAGATGATTAATTATCCTCACGGCCACCCTCCTCTAACATAAAGAAAAAGTAAGTTTAGTAGAATACAATAACCATAGTATAATGCAATAATTAAAACCATTTTAAGGTAAAATACCCTGTAGTAGGTAGAATAATAGGCCCCAAAGCTTTCCATGCCTGGATCCCTGAAAAATGTAAATATATCATATTAAATGGTAAAAGGATCCTTGTAGAGGGAAATAAGGTTACAAATTTTTAAATAGGGAGATTAAACTCTATTATCCAAATGGGCCAAAGGTAATAACATGGGCCCTTAAAAGTATGCCCTGGTAAGTAAGTAAGAAGAAGGAAACACAAAAGTCAGTCAGAGAGCTATGACGGAAGAGATAGGAAAGATTTAAAACATGATGCAGACTCAACCCACTATTGAAACTTTTAAGATGGAGGAAAGGGGCCATGAACCAAAGAATGCAGGGAGCTCTATAAGCCTGGAACAACCCTCAGCTTATAACTAGCAAGGAAATGGGGACTTCAGTTCTACAAACACAAGGAACTGATTTCTGCCTACAACTTGAAGGAACAGGAGAACAGATTTCTACATAAGCCTCCAGAAAGAAACACTACCTTACTGATGATAATATTAGCCCAGTGAGACCCATTTTGGATTTCTGACCTCAGAACTATGAGATAATCCATTTATGTTGTTTTAAGTTACTAAATTTATGGTGACTTGTTATGGAAATAATAATTAATTCATATGTTCTCACTCTTTTTCTTCTCCCACTCTCTAAAAACCTTCAGATGGTGCCTGGTATATGGAGAGGGGTCTGGCTTTTCTGAATTCAAGACAGTGGAATGAAAGGCCTAAGAACCTTCTTCCAGAGCTAAATGTTGGAGCTGGTATAACCTGTGACCTCTCAGCTAAATTCTGCAGTTCCCCCATGCTTTCTGGCTTACTAGCCTTCAAGAAGCTTCAAGGGACACTGAAGCTCCTCTGACCCTGGGCCTGTTCAGAAATCTTTTGAGATGAGGAAATTATGTGGCTAGTCTATCTGTTTCTTAATGGAGAGGGTGAGAATTTGCTAAAAGGGAAAAGCAACCCAGAGAGTTAATATACAAATGGGTATCTTAATAAACTATCCAGCTGTACAAGTTCTTGCACTACACCAATCTTAAAACATCTGAATATAAGCAAGAAGTGTGGGAAGTAAGGAGACTTTGTAATGTAGGACGAAAAGCATAGGGTTCAAATCTGACGTCAGTCGCTTAGGAGCTCCATGATCACGATCAAGTTATGCAACACTTCTGATTCTCAATAGTTTCTCAGTGAATAGAAAATGTGAAATGTAATATCTCCTACATCAGATTGTTGTGATGAGTACGTGAATAATGTATGGTCAGCATCTAGCACCCATGTTTATCCCCATTAACAAAATCCTTTTAGGCTTAGTACTTCCTCATTTCCTTCTGGTTTCAGGTAGAAAAAACACTATTCTCAAATGCTTTCAAATTTGGTTTTAGTTTATTTCTAAATGAATTTACTAATTCCTTACTCTACAGATAATATTTATTCTACTTGACTACTAATTTACTTACTTGCGTGCATACCTCCTAGAATATTATTTATAAAAAAACTATTTTAAATGCATTATTCTAACTTAACTAAGTTTACCATGTACTTCTGTTAAACAGAAGAAGGATAAATTTTGTAATTATTTTTACTTGATTTCCAATTATTATTAGCCTTTTAATCATTGGAAATATCTGATTTTTTCTCTAAAAGAACAATGTAGACATAAGCCCCTAAGATTTATCTTTTGAAAGCAAATTTTCAAATCACTATGCAGTGAATAGGTACATTCATAAGGTACTGCTGAATAAACATCAATGATTTTAAAATAACTTTTAATATTTTAATGGGATATAAATGAAGTTCTGCAAGTGATAGGAAGGGAACCCAATTGTTGCTCATCAGCAGACAAGTAAATTTAAGTTTATAAAAATGATCTACATCAAGCAAAAAATTACATAAGAAAACAGAATTGGGTTCTTTTTTTAATACGATGTTTTTATGAGTATTAAGTGCTTGACTGGCAAACAATTTAAATTTAACTGAAATACTGTAAACTTTTTCAATTCATGGTCACCAATAAATAAACATAAATCTTTGTGTGTGTGGTTCAAAGACACTCAATAATAGGAGAGCTGATGAAAACTGAAGCTTTTGGAAACAGTTTTGATCCACTTTTCTCTTGTGTTTCCCAGTTACAGGCAAAACATTGTACTTATTTCTATTTTTAGGCCATAAATCTTTAGAGTTTTTTCATAACTTCTTAATAGGACTTCATAACACTGTTAGTGACTACCACTCTAATCTAGCTATAAAAAATAGGACTTAATCAAATAAGGTAACACAAATAATACATATCTGTATTGAATTTATTTACTTTTCAATTTGTTTTTATTCTTGTTGAAATCTGTGTTGAACTGGAGAGTGGTGAGTAGGTCAGAAGGAACTAGTAGCATTGATTAGTGTGAATGCCAACAGTGAAAATAAGCTAGAGAAAAGTTTTGGAATATAATCACTTTTAAAATATATTTCTAAAGCTAGTCTTGTCTAATCTCCAGCCTTGTAACAAAATGACACTTAACATCCTACACTAATACCTTTCATAATCTTAGAAAGAGATTCTACAGTATTCTTAAATAACTCATTCTAATATCTTAAGATGCTCTTACTTTAAAAGTTTCCTCTTCGGTCTCTTCCTGATGTGATTGATATTTCTTCCCTGTTTTTCTGCCTGCATCAGAAATGCAGCTAATATGATTCACTCTTAAAACTGTATCCGCTCTAATTTTTGAGGACAAAATTATACCAAAGCTCTTGAATTTTGTATTGTTACAGAGAGAACCGTCTACTGCTTTGTAAGTAACTCTTATAAGAAGAGATAATAAAATGACACACAATTAATTTTTAAAAACTAGTGATGAACATATCCCATAGCAGCATGACTTGGAGATCAATTATTAGATGAGTTCTTTTATGAACAAGACACATTTTGAACCAGAGTTGAAGTAAAGATGTATGGGCAGCCATGTTAGGTTAGTCAGCAAAACAGGCAGTCACATGCTCAGTTATTTTTTTACAAACTATCAGATTGAATCACCAATCCATTAAATTTAAACTTCCAGCATGTAGCAAATCTGTAATTAAACTAAACTAATTAACATTTTATTGTCATATGAAGAAAGCATTTACTCGCTTTATATGGGATTATATTTATAAGATTTTCTATGGACCATCTGTGTGGTCTCTTCTAAAGCACCATCTATCTTGTAACATGTTTCCATAGCAGAAAATAAAAATTTGTTGTTGGTGCAGGAAATTTATTCACCACTAAAAAAGCATTTTCCAATTTAGAAACAAAAAATAGGTACAGTGTATTGTCAACTAACTCTTACTGCCTAGAGAAAGATTGATTTTGTTTGCAAACCATATGTTTGATATCTAAATCATGTTCAGAGTCTTTCATTCATGATTCCATATTGATACAGTCCTCCTTAAAAAATGTATTTATCTTTTCCAGCACTCATCAAACACAAAATACCTAACGAGATTGCAAAAAGAATCTTTAATTCCATCATTTTACTCTGGTAATTGCTTTTTCTTCCTTATGTTTAACCAGAGTAAATGAACTATAATTTTGAATTTCTCTTGACATTTGCTATCAGATGCCATATAAAATATGAACAAGGTGAGGAATGATGAAAAGACAACAGAAATAAGTCTTTTCTACAACAGCAACAACAAAAAGGCGTTGCTTACGTGGGTCAAAATGATTACTCTGAAGACATCCAGAGTCCTTATATTCATTAATCCCAAATCAAGTTTCCAAACTCCAGAGCGCCATGTGTAAATCGAAAGGCAAATGCCCCAGAGAAAGGGGAGCCATACCTGAGCTGCCAGTGAATTGTCAGCAGGTGGTGGTACCAGCCTTGTGTGCCTATCTCCAGGTTTTTTTTAAAAAAGGCCCAAATTTAGATAGCTTTTGTTGGCCGTCTAGATTTGTTGTTGTTATAAAGCTGTTCAGGCCAAGCAAAGCATGTGACAGAAGGATTTAATCAACCCTTGAACTCTCAGTTTACAATCTTTTCCTCAGGTTTTGTTGCTAGGCAATATTCTCCACTGCAGAATAACCTTGTAAAATAAACTTTTTAACACTAAGAATGAGTTTTTCTGCCTTACATATATTTAATTGATATCATTGACAGAGTATCCAGTGGGGAGCTGGGAAATCTTAGTTGCACTGCCTTTTTGCCACTGTCTAGTTTTGGGGCTTATAGTGACAGCAACAATAACAACAAGCACACACGTTTATTAAGTACTTGCTGTTTTGAGTTCACAGCATGGTACTAAGTGCTTTACTTGTATTCTTTCTTCTAATCCTCTTAACAACCCTATCAGGGGCTGTGATTATAATAATTCCCACACTATGCTTATAACAGAAAGCATTCTTGAGCACCCAATGTATGCCAGACACCACATAATACATTAATTATTATTAATTGATGCATTAATTATTTAAAACTTGTTAATTATTAAAACAGATATATTCTTGCAATCCTGGATTTTCATATCCAGTGGGGAAGACAGAACATAAACAATAAACAACTGTGCAATACAAATCATGATAAATGTCACAAAGTACTTTCAGTAACTTGCCTAGGGCCACACAAATAATTAATTGCAGAGCTAGAATTTAGAATAACTACCACTTATTAAGCACTTAATATATGCCAGGCACTGTGCTAAATGTACTACAAAGATTAGCTCATTGAACCTCAAAACAATTCTGTGAATTAAGTATTCTATTATTCCCATTTTTCAGATGAGTTACCAGAGGCACAAAAACACTAAGTGATTTGTTCAGGTTGCCCAGCTAGTAAGTAATGAAGCTGGGATTTGAATTTAGGCAGCCATGATCACTGCCACAAACCATTCTGTCTTTGTTAAGCAAGTCATTTAGTCTCTCTGGAGGCTCAACTGTAAATCCTCACCTGGTTTACTCAAGTGTAAATTATAGTTGAATATACAGGTGGGGAAGCCTAATAGGTGGAAGAGAGAATTGGACTCGATAATTTATGTTGCCTTTCTGGTCTATGATTTTAATTCAAATTTTTGGTAAAGTATATAAATCAAGATTGTGCCTCTTCTGCATTGAGAAATGTTTTTGTTGGTGTTGCTCAAAACATTCTGGGGATAAATTTACTAAGTAATTTTTTGTTATAAAACCATTCATGTGATGGCCAGATATGCCTCACATTAAATCTTAACAAAGTTTAATCTTGTATGTTTTCAATGTCAAATCCAACTTACTGGTCTTTGAGTTCATTAGCCAGAGGGTCACCTTATCAATGACTGCTGGTTATTTTCTATGCTCCATAACTTTTCATTTCTATCAGTCTTCTGGAATACAAATTTGTGGTGTTATTGAGTTGAAGTTCCCCAAGTCTTTAAAAAGTAGTTGTTTATATTTGGATTAAAAATGTCACAAGATCATTTGCCATTAATTACAAAGGATGGTTATTCACCTATGCCCCAGCATTCTGAAATAGCCTTTATATACTTTACCAAAAATTTGAATTAAAATCATAGACCAGAAAGGCAACATAATAGAACAGAGTGTTATCATATTATTGTTAGAATTTAGATACTATGTGTGGAAGAATTTTTATAAATGTTTATTGCTTACAAATCATACTAAAATGTAGTTTTGTGAAGAAATGCTTAGGTCTTACATAATATTAATTACATAGAATGGACATGTGATTATTTTATTTGGCTACTGGGATGTTAGTATAAACTATAATCACTACATCATTACATTCCAAAATACATATTCTTTAGCATTGTAAAATAGAATATCAAAATAGTATTTTTTGGCATTACTGGATCTCGTCCAGTAGGAAAAAAACTGAGGAATATATACATATATGAATGAATAGGCTTAGAATAAATTGCCATGTAAACAATAGCTATAAAATTCTAGGATCTACTTTTATGGAAGAACAAAAGGTTTTCCTTTTAACTTGGCATGTAACATGCTCCTAAGATGTGACATTGTAGCAGCACTTCCAATGGCTTACGTTTGTCATAGACTAGTAAGAAAATCCAGATAATAACATTTTGTTAATGGCTCTGTATCTTTCCTAGAGAATTTACACACAGGAAAACAGTCTCATAGGATTCCATTGCAAAAGCATAGGTGAAAAGGAGAACATCTGGCTCTTAACGGGGCCTCAGAGGAAGTGACCTGATATGATGGAAGTCATTATAATCACAAAGTCCTGATGCACTTCAGAAAAAAATGACATACTAACCTATGAACTACTATAGCTAATTAAAATAGTCTCCAGGGAAACCTATTAAACTTCTTGTAGATAAACATTCATTATTAACATTTGATGCTCTGTGTCTTCTCAGGGTACTCTGATGAAATCTTTTATCTTTTAATCAAATTTCTCCTTATGAAAATATAAATGTTTTAATATGTTGCAAACATTTGTCTATGGACATCATAATTAAATTTTGGCAGGATAAAATTATTCACCTGTTAGATATCTGCAGATTTTAAATAGTATCATTCGTGTTACATTCCAACATGTTACATCTGGTAAACACTTAGAAATTTATTTAGCATCTATTGAAGAAACTGCAGCCCCAAGACCTACTAATACATTTCAACACTCTCCCTATTGTTTGGATTATGACCAGGAGGTACCTGTTTAAATCCAAATTCACTGTTCTAGCCATCAGATCCTTCCTTGGGCCCAGGTCAATCTCTAGATTCCTTCCACCAAAGGAATATGGAACATTTGGAGGATTCAGAGAATAGTAGCCATCATAACTCACACTGAAGGTGACAGATAAAATATTAAAGGTTTACGAGGCCTTCAGCTGAAAAACTAAGATAAACACTGACTTTTTTGTGTGTGTAAAAATTTATGAGCTGTATTTTGGTATTGTGAAAGTTTCCTTACTTGCTCTTTGATTGTGCAAAATGTTGACCAAGGACCAACTACTCATTAAAGTTAGAACAACAAATGTTGAACTTAGAGCAATGTTAGAAAATTTTCATGCTACATGTAAGAACAAAATTTCTAATGAGTCATTAAAAATGAAATGAATCTGAAATCCTTATTTAGAGGATTTTATGAAACAAGATTGTTTCTTATCAGTCTCAGAAGTCATATAGGCCCTTCATAGTATGGACCACTGCAGTCATTTTTCAGATCCTCACTCTCGGCCACTTTACTGTACATACTCTAGAATGTAGCTGTGAGGATTAATTATGTAACCACTGGGTTAAATGTCCAGAGGGTGGCAAAATATTATTTCTGGGTGTGTCTGTGATGGTGCTTCTGGAAGAAATTAATGTTTGAATCAGTAGATTTAAGATCACCCCCACCAATATGAGCAAATTTGTTCTCTGCTTGAAGCTAGGAGATAGGACATCTATCTCCTCTTGCCTTAAGACATCTGAATTCTTGGCTCTTGCACCTTCGTATTCAAATTTGTACCATCAGCTGCGATGGTTCAACCATATAGGTTTGGACTGGAACTACACCACCAGCTTTTCTGGGCCTCCAGCTTTCAGAGATAGCAGATTGTGAGACTTTTGGCTTCCACAATTATATAAGCCAACCTTTTCTAATAAATCTCTTTATTTCTATCTCTGTCTCTACCTCCATCTCTATCTACCTATCTATCATGTTGGTTCTATTTCTCTGGAAAACTGAATAATATAGTAGCTATATTAATTTTTTGTGCTTTGAGTGTTTGCACAGACCTTTACCTAGTAGCTCACTTTTCCCATGAACACTTCCGCTAATCTTTCTTTCAAAACAGATTAAATATGACTAGCTTTCTGAGACCCTCTCCAACTCCAGACACTTTCTTTTCTTTTTGTGCATATTGTCCTTACCTAAATTATAACTCTATTAGAGTGTATGTAACATATATTTTGACACTAAAGTTATATATTAAAAACTATTAAACAAATAATAAATATAAAGCATGTCTTTGTCATGGGTCTGACAGACAGCTTATTAGATGTACCCTTCATTTGGTCAAGAAGTCACTTAGGATAATCATGAGTTTTTAATGCTTAGGGACCTTTAGTTGCAAGCAACAATCTAGTAAATTAACTGACTCAAATGACACTGGTAAAAGCAAAAAGAAAGAATTTAATATAAGGATATATAGAATAGCTTACACATCCCTGGGAAAAGCTAAAGACATTTTCTTCCAAAAGAATAGAAAACAGAATGATTCCAGGATTCTAAGTAGCTGGAATGAAAGTATTTTCTGGACCATTTAAGAAGAAACTTAGCCCCACTTTTCATCCTTCCTCAAAACTCAAAATTTCCCGCCCCCCAAAAAAGAATTAGATTAGCCTAGTTTCAATAATATGCCTCTTGGCTAGCAAAGGGCACGGGGCCTTGATTGACATTAAGAATGGACACAATGGAGAAGAAGTGGTTGCCCAAAGAAATTAAGGTAAAATTGCCAAAACAGAATCATTGCTTGGCAGACAGAAGTAACGGATGTCTACTGCAGATGCCTGTTGGTAGACCACATACATTTTTTTCTGACTCTATACAATAAAATTTATGTTTTAGAAGTTAGTATATAATAATGAATAAACACCTTAACTTTCTTATATTCTTTAATTTCAGTTGAAAATAATCTTAAACCTAAAATTATAATATGACATTCTGAAAATGCAAGTCTTAGTCTAGAAAAGAATCTTTCTATAATGTGAAAAATAATAAGAATGTAATTTTATGAATTGAGTACATAAAATATAAAAAAGAAGTTTTCAAAATCTCTTAAGATATTCTTTCTGATGCTTCACTTGATTTGTACTACCTAAGAAAAAGATATATATTTACCAAAAAGTTAATAGTAAAAAAAACCTCAATAACAAAACAGGTTTCAAAGACCATATTTCATCATGAACTCTCAATTTATATACATTTTATGCTGTCAAAAACAATAGAGTCAGCTATGCTTAAGTTTATGGCTCTGGGGAAGCCTGATAAGATTAAGCATTTAACAAAAAATGTTACAGAATCAGGATGAAGCCCACCCATTTGTCTTGCTGGTCCACAGTGAATAATTTGAATGTTTGTTCATATAAACTAAACTGGTACACGAATCATTTTGATTGGTTTATTTGCTTACACGAAAAGCTGAACCACTGGGAGGATGAGAGCTAAAAGTGAACAGATCAAAATGTCAACAATTCCTCTTCCATTTTTGAATTTTGATTCAAGAGTAAATGCATTTTCTCTAATAGTTCTATGGTTCCTTACTTTTCTACCTATCAACTTACTGAATAAATGTCATTGAAACACTATGGTATCCTAGGTACTAGGTTAATAAGTAGTTAGATAATGAAGAAAAAAAAGCGATAATGGGAATTTTTAAACATGTATATGGTAACCTAGAGATCCAACCTTTCAGGACCAGTCTCCTCTCCCTTAGCGAATTTAATGTGTTTATTCACATCTGAGTGGGTGTCTTGAATGTTTCCTTGTACTGGCTTTTTCTTTTTTTTTTTCCTTACTATTTTTATGAGCTTTATTGAGGTATGATGTACATACAATAAAAAATATCAATTTTAAGTGATCAGTTTTAATTCCATGAGTTTTGACAAACGTATGTATTCATATGACCACTACTACAATCATGATCTATAACACTGTCATTAGCTTTCCTATCTATGCTCCTTAGCAATGCATCTCTTATCTTCTAGGAAACACTGATCTGCTTTCTGTGGGTGTTTTTTTCTCTTTTTTCTAATTTAGCATACTTTTGAGAGTCATCTGTATTATTAGCATAACAGTAGTTTATTCCTTTTTGTGGTAGATGCTAGCATTCATTTTGTGAATATACCACAAATTGTGCATGTACCACTTGATGGATATTTAAGTTCTTTCCAGTTTGGGGCTACTAGAAATAAAGTTGCTATGAACATTCAAACACAAGCATTTAGATACAACCAAATGTCATTTCTCTTGCATTAACACCTAGAAATAAGATCACTAGGTCATGTGGTAAAAATATGTTTAACTTTATGAGGAACAACCAAACTGTTTTTCAAAACGGCTATGCCATTTTATGTTCCCACCAGCAATGCATGAGAATTTTAACTGTTCCATGTCCTTATACTTACAGCTTAATAATTTTAGCTCTATGATCTACTTTAGGTTAAATTGTGAATGTGTTTTGAGATAATGATTGAGATTCTTTCTCTCTCTCACTCCCTCTCCCTCTATCTCCTCTTCTCCCTCTCCTTCTCTCTCCCTCTCTCTCTCTCCTTCTACCTCTGTCTCATACATGGATATTCAGTTGTTTTAACACCACTTGTTCATAAAATCATCACTCCCCATTATCTTTTCTTGGCATTCACCCTGGAAAATCAATTTATGAACTTCTGTTCTGTTATATTGATCTATATTTCTATCTGTACGACAATATATCAATCTGGAAATCTGTGGCTTGATATTAGATCTTTAAAAATCAGGTAGTGTAAGTCTTGCAATCTGTTCTACTTTTTCAAAATTGTTTTGACCAATCTAGGTCTTTTCCATATATATGAAAAAATTTTAATCAGTTTTTAACATCTACAAAATGTCTTCTGGGAATTTATTGGAATCAACCAAAATTTGTTGATCAAGTTGGAAAGAACTGACATTTTAATAACATTGCACCTTCTAATCCATTATCATGGTACATCTCTTCATTTGTTTGGGTCTTTTTTCATTTCTCTTAAAAAAGTTTTGTAGTTTTCAGTATACGTGCCTTGCATATATTTTGTTAAATTTGTTCCCAAGTATTTCATATTTTTAAATGGTATTGTTCATTTACTTTTGATTTTCAATTGTTTATTGCTAATATAAATACATAAAACTATTTTTGTGCATTAAACTTGTTTCCTGGCACCTTATTAAATTCAGACTTTCATAGATTCTTTGGAATTTTTATATAGACGATCATACTGCCTATAAATAAAGACCACTTTATTTTTTTTCCTTTCCAATCTGTAAGCCTTTTTATTTATTTTTATTTTCTTATAACACTGGCTAAGAATTTTAGCAAATTGAATAAAACTGGTGAGAGTAGATATCCTTGCTTTGTTTCCTATTTTAAGGGGAAAGAATTTAGTATTTTACCATTAGCTATAAAGATAGCTATAGGTTTTTTCATAGGTGTTTTTAACCAAATTAAGAGTTTTTTTACCTCCTCTTCTTAATAGGCTTGAAAGTCTTCATCATAAATAAATTTCGAATCTTGTTAAATGATTTTTCTGCATCTATGGAGATGATCATATGGTTTCTCTTTTTCATCTGTTAAAATGGTGAATTACACTGATTCATTTTTGAACTCTAAGCCAACTTTGCATCCTTAGGATAAACCAAGCTTGGCCATTATTAATCATCTTTTAAAAATATTTCTGGATTTGATTTACTAATGTTTTATTAAAGCTTTTTATCTATGTTTATGCAGAATTCCGATCTCTGGTTTTCTTTCTTATAATGACTTTGATTTGCTATCAGGATAATGCTAGCCACACACACAAAAAATAAGTTGAAAAGTGTTTTATCTTTTTTCTTTTTCTTTTTTGAAGGAGTCTGTGAACAATTTCTTCTTTAAACATTAGTTAGAATTTGCCAATGAAGCCTCTTGGGCCTAGAGTTTTCTTTGGGGAAAAATTTTTAACTACAAATTCAATTTCTTTTAAAGGTCTAGGATTATTCAATTGATTAACTTCTTGAGTGAGCTTTGATGGCTGGTATCTCTCATGGGTTTCCTCATTTTACATAAGTTATTCAATTTATTTGATATAAAGTTTTTTATGATATATTCTTATTTATTACTCTTATGGCTGAAGGATACATAATGATGTCCCTTTTCTCATTCCTGATATTAATAATTTTTGTCTTTTCTTTTTTCCTGAACAATCTATTAAAGGTTTATCAATTCTATCGATCTTTTTTTAAAAAAACATGTTTTGTTTTTATTGATATTCTGTATTATTTTTCTGATTTCTATTTAGTTGATTTTACCTCCTATATTTATTATTTTCTTCTTTCTGCTCTAATTCATTGCTCTTTTTCTAATTTATTAAGTGAATGTTTAGGTTATTAATTTAAGACCTTTCTTCTTTCTTAGTATGAATACTTAATGTTTTAAATTTCCTATAAACATTGTTTTAACTACATCACACAAATTTTGATATTCCATGACTCATTATCATTAAATTCAAAATATATTCTTATTTTCTTAGTGACTTTAACTGGAGTGATCGTTGTGGATATTATAAGAAGTGATAAGATTTAAGATATATAATTTATATTTAAGATACACACACACACACACACACACACACACACACACAAACACGAGGGCGGAGAGAGATTGAGAGACATGAATTGATAAGGAATGAGAAAATGAGAAACGAGCCTGACCTTCACAATTTTGTTGGGGCTGGCAAGATGAGATTAAATTTCACATGATTTTGGCAGCATATATTGAGATAATTTTCAGTTCGTAGGTTGCACATTTTAGAGACTTTGTATGGTCTAAGACCCTCAGACAACATGTAAAAATTGCACCTCAATATACTGAATAATGTATGTAAACTACCCATAGCTAAGAATGAGAATATTTTGATAGCTTGTTGGCTCTGACAAATGATAATATATAGACTTACCCCTTGTGATATATGCTGTCACCTAACAGCCTGAACTATCTCAAATCCCTTCTCAGCAATATTTCATCTGGTTGGATTTGAGTGCTGAACAAAGATTTTACTGTATAGATAACTTCTCCCCAACTTACCTTTGCAGCCTCTTGCCCACCATGTCCTCAATGCAAAAGTCCCTCTGTGCTCTTTGCCAAAGGTGCTTTCCACATTTAAAAAAATATTTCCCCTGCCTCCAAAGCTCTTTCCCTTATACTCCACAGGCAAAACACTTGTAATTCTTCAAGAATTTGCTCCAAAGTCACTTGATTTGAGAAATATTTCTAAATCTACCTCTTTCTGCTCCCCTTCACATCTCAGGTAGATTTTTGTCACCCACACCCACACCTTTCCAAACAGAAAGTAGCATTTGCTTGATACTACATATCACTTCTCCAGCACCCCCATCTTCCTAATTGCGAGGCCTAGCATCCACAACACTACTTAGTATATGTTACAAAATTCAGTTCTGATAATAATAGTCAGCACTGAGTCTTTTATAACACTCCAGGGATTATGCAATGCATTACCTAATTAATTTCTACAACAAGCCGGTAGCTAGATCATAGATTTTCTCACATGAGAAGAGAGAGGTTAAGCAGTTTCACGAAGATTACAGCTGGTATAGGCAGTGCCGAGATTCAGATCCAGGCTATCTACTTTCAAATCAGAGCTCTGAAGCAGTAAGCATAGTGCCTCTCAAAATGATAGCTAAATTTAACTAAATAGTGCTCTAGACTGTGTCAAGGCACTAGCAGTATTTCTCGATGTTAAGAGAAGTGTAATGCCCTTTCCAAATGAAGGATGAAGCTTTCTATTCCATAACTTCACAAACATAGCCAAGTATAACAAAAATGGTTTGTTTGGTTTTCTTTTTAGAGATTTAAATGAAACATCTCAAAATTGACTATGGGTCTGTCCCTTTAAATTGTAGCTCTTTTTAGATAAATGCTCACCAATTTAGATTACAAGAGATGCATATAATTATTTGAAATAAATCTTGAGAAATTTCTACATAACACTGTAAGGAGGGTTACCAATTGTTCTCATTAGTAACTTGAGTGAAATAATCTCAGCAAAGGGAGTAAAGGCACGTTTAAGCACAAAAATAGATTGGTTGTTCCTCCTCCCTGATTGCTGGAATTGAGCCTTCCAGTGGAGAGCACAGGTGGCACCCATATCAGGGACGACTGCCACAGGATCTGTTATTTGTCTAAACAGAGAGCTGCTGTCAAACTTCACCTGAAAATCAAACATCTTAAGCTGAGCCTAAATTTATTCAAGGAAAATAAATTCAGTAGATAAGGATGGTCTGTAAATTGTCAAAATATTAGTATCTGATCAAGCTGTAACTGAACTTCTGGGGCCAAGACAGGCAATGGCCCTGCAGGAACAATGAACACTACAGAAATTTCTTGAAGTCAGTGAGTGGTAGCAGGTCTTTGTTTCATTGAAGCCACAAAAAATAATATTTGTGCAAAAAAATAAAATAGAAGAAAGATAAGTCAAATGTTTGGTCTGCAGTATAAAAAGTTTATAGTCGTAGTAGAAAGAAAAATAACTAGTTGAAGAAAATATTCTCAAATAAAGTTTGTTTGTCCCACTTCAGCCTAAAAGTACTTCCTGAGGTCAACCTTCTCTCACCCCCTGACTAGGTTAAATATACTGCTGTATGTTCTAGTTGTACTTTTTCTTGGTAGTACTTACCATAATCGTATTTATATTGATGTGTTATTTGTATGACTATTAATAAATGCTCCCCCACCACACCCTAGGAGCAGACATCATTTCTTTCTTCTTTGTATCTCCAGTTTTTCACACATGCATGAGCTGCTTAAAAATTACTTGATAAGTAAATGAATGGCTATTCTCATGCAAACTCTAGACAATGTAGAGAGAGGGAGAGAAAAAAGGTATGATTAACTTTTAACACTAATGTAGAAACAGGTACTAAAATTAAAAAAGGAAATAAAATTTCTAAATCTAAAACCTGGGTTTACCTAGAACCATCAACATGAATCTTCTAGTTTCTAATAAGACTTATTTGGATCTAGGATAGAGAGGCGAAGTAAAGCTCTAATAAGAGCTTCCTAGCCTTGTTCAGAAATGTCATAATGTTGACGTCATACAGAGCCTACCAAAATATTTACAACATCATTTGGATTATTTAAACATAGAGTTCTCTTAATATTCTTTTAATTCCTAAATCCAGGCTTGTATCTTCATAAAAAAAAAATAAATTGGAAAATTGAAGATATACCTTGGTAGGAATGCAAATGAATTACATTGTATATGTTGTTCAATAGCTTAAACATGCTAAACATAAATGTTGCAGCTAATAACACTGGGCATGCTATGAATTTATGGTGTCACATTTATTGCAATTATTGATTTACATAAG
This sequence comes from Macroglossus sobrinus, assembly GCA_004027375.1. Classification (NCBI taxonomy): domain Eukaryota; kingdom Metazoa; phylum Chordata; class Mammalia; order Chiroptera; family Pteropodidae; genus Macroglossus; species Macroglossus sobrinus. The sequence goes on from PVKZ01001334.1 coordinate 291,558, forward strand.
TATTACAATTTCTCTATCGGTATAACAGATTTTAGCTTGAAAGGACCATAAACCAAGATACTCACTACAGTTTAATGTTGGCAGCTGGTGAAGAGATGAATTCCAAGCCAGAAGAGAAAGTAGGCAGGAGGTTCCTGCTGTTTCCTAAGGAGAGTGTCCCTGGGTGATACATCTGCTGTTGAAACATCAAAACACATTTCATTGTAGAATCCTCCCACATGCATAATCCAGACTTATTTGATTTTAAATTTATTTGGAAAAACAAAAAGACATACATATTTTCCATTTTTAAGAAAAATACCAAACTCTTTTAATAAATATTGACTTTTGTAGTAGGCAAAATAATGCCCCCCGCCAAAGACTTCCATGTTCTAATCTCTCAAACATGTGATTATGTTACCTTACATGGCAAAAGGGACTTTTCATATGTTATTAAGTTAAGGATCTTGAAATGAGAAGATTATCATGAATTATCTGAGTGAATCTAATGTAATCAAAAGAGTTCTTATAAAAAGGAGACATGAAGGTCATAGAGAAAAAGATGTAACGATGGAAGCACAGGTTGGAGATGCCCTCACTGGAAAGAAGGCACCAGACAAGGCTGGGAAAAGTAAAGAAAGGATTTTCCCCTAGAGATTCCAAAAGGAACACAGCCCTGCCAACAACTTGATTTTAGACTTCTAAGAACCATTTTTAGATTTCTGATCTACAAAATAGTAAGAAAATTTGTGTTGTTTAAACCAGTAAGTATGCGGTAATTTGTTACAGCAACTATAGGAAATTAATACTGTTTGTATTTATGTTGTTGACCTGTATTATCTCTAGCAATAATTTCTTTCTGTAGGTTTATTTTCTTTGCCATGAATTTTATTCTTAATCTTACTTCAGGTGATTCAGTTTATCCAAGTGATCAATTGATCTGGAAAGGCAAGACGCAGTGGTCAATAGTCAAACTACAAGTAGAGTATTTATTAAGCATTTGCTACATTTATGCATTATACTACATAGTCAAGTGGTATGCTGCACTATATTTAATACATTATTTCCGATAAGTGCTATCAGAGTAAAACAATTATGCCAAATTCTTTATTTATCCAAAGCTTACAGTCTCATTGGGAGAGCTGCTAACTTCACACATGAAGCAATAGTGTTAAAGGATAACTTTAGAACCTTGTGCTCTTGTGAAATATGACTAATGTAGTACCAAATACAAGAAGCTATACAATATTCACCCTAAAAAAGTAAGTTACTATTCTCCTAGTTCGTAAAACAATTTCTATTACATAATTTTCCTGAATAGGCCTGCATTTATCTTTACATTTTTCCTTTCAACATTAAAAAAAAAAAACATTCCAGTAGAAATTCTTCATCCTAGGGATTATGTAAACAACTTCATTTGGTCAATCACAGGGTGAAATAAATTTCTTAAAGATAATGCTTTAATCCTACAGGGATTCTTTAAGCATTTCCATCTCTTTAAAACAAGCACAAAATGAAGCAATTGTCAGAAAACAATTTTGATTATAAATACCCAAACCAAAAATAACAATGAAGTATATATCAGTTAGCGTTCTCCAAAGAAACAAAACCAATAGGATGTGTACATATGTAGAAAGAAATTCATTATAAAGAATTGATTCATGTGATTGTAGAGGCTGGCACATCCAAAATCTGCAGTGTGGGCTGATGGGCTTGAGACCCAGGAAAGCTGATGGTGCAGATCCAGCCTGAAAGCCAATAGGCTGGAGACTCTGACCTTCCTGCTTCCCTTTTATAAAGACACTTTTGATGATGTTAGATTCACCATAGAATTCAGCATAATCTTCCCATTTCAAGTTTTTGAAACTTAATCATGTATGAAAAGCCTCTTTTGCCATATAAAGAACTTATTCACCTCCCCTTGGTACAAATGAAGTCTGAAGGCAGTCTGCTGGAGAATTCCCTCTTGTTCAGGGAAGTCAGTCTTTTTGTTCTAGTCAGACCTTCAACTGTTTGGATAAAGCCTATCCACATTTTTGAGAGGTATCTGCTTTACCCACAGTTCACCAATTTACATGTTAATCTCACTAACATTTAAACACTCTTCAAGTTGACATAAAATTAACCATTGCAAGTCCACTCTGTATCAACTTGGCACCCATACAGATCTTCTTAAATCATACTTAATTTCCTAATAAAGAGCATAACAAGGCCATTCTTCTGTCTAATATGATACAACTATTCTATGTACAACTGAAAACACCCTAATCTTTTCTCCAAAAGAGAATGCAAAGTTTTTGGTTGATGTTTACTCTTCTCCTTAATATCTTGAAACTTAAATACCTTGATGTAAAATTAACAATAAATTCTATGTAAATTCTATGATATTAGTGAATGCATCTTATGTTACCTGATAAATGGATAAGACAAAAGAAAGTCACACACACAAAGACAAATATATTCATAACAAAATAAGGAGGATATACTTATGACAATCACAGATCTCATTTCTGTAACTAGTCACGTGGTCATCGCTGTATTTACAACTATCTATTTCTACTATTTATTCCATATTATCTTTATCTTCAGTAAGAACTTCAACCGGTTGTGGTTCCTTATGTGTTGAGATGAGCCAAATCTTCATTCCTAAAGGGTCTCAGTGCTTCTGCCCAAATTAGGTTCTTATGGTCTTCCATTGACTTTCCATCACAGGCATGGTAATACTAGATGCCTTAAGGAATCATCAATATTCTAGACATATTCTTTCTTACCTCCATTGTGGAGTTTTAGTACAGTTTCCAACTGGTAGTTGGGATCAATCACCTCGGCCAACACCATAAATCCCTTCTTTGCCTATTAATTCAGAGGTATGAGAAGTCCAGAATAGCCAGATGTCAATCTTAACTTCCAGTTCAGGGAGATCATTGTGATGCCTTCTAGTGGAAGCATTTCTCCCTCTAGAACTAAGACCTTTAGACCAGCAGAGTATAAATTTACAGTGATGCCACCCTCATTTCCACCCCCTTTGATTCCTGGTCTCATCATTCCTGGTTATGGTAGAAATACCACTATATATTTTACACTGATTTAAGACATATACAGTATTCTAGAGAACCTTGCCCCTGTCTTGCAAGGTATTACCATTTAGTTGCCACTGTAACTAAATCTTCAAAAAGCTGTTCTGCCAGTCTATCAAACTAGCTGCTTCTGAATGGTGGGGGAACATGGTAAAGCCATGAATTCCATGAGCCTGGGCCCATTGCCTCACTTCTTTTACTATGAAGTAAATTCCTTGATTAGAAGCAATGCTGTGTAGAATACCACAACAGTGGATAAAGCATTCTGTAAATCCACAGATGGTAGTTTTGGCAGAAATATTGCATGCTGGGAAGACAAATCTGTATTCAGAATAATTGTCTATTCCAGTAAGAACAAAATGCTGCCTCTTCCATGATGGAAGCAATCCAATATAATAAATCTGTCACCAGGTAGCTGGCTGATCACCCTGGAGACTGTGCCATGCTAGGGGCTCAGTGTTGGTCTCTGCTGCTGGCAGATTGGACACCCAGCAGTGGCTGTAGCCAGACTGACCTTGGTGAGTGAAAAATCCATGTCGTTGAGTTCACATATAACCTCCATTTGTGCCACCATAGCTCCGTTTTTCATGTGTCCACCAGATGATGGTACAGATGACTGGGGAAAGGGACTGACTGGTGTCTGCACAACAGGTCATCCTGTTCACTTGATTATTTAAATGCTCACCCTCTGGTGAGCATTCACAGGGGACACAAATATCTTTAGGTTTTCATTTATTCAGAATGATCTATCCACATATCTCTTCCCCGGGCTTCCTTGTGATCAACTTTCTAATCATGTTCCTTCCAAGTCTTTGATCATCCAGCCAAACCATTGGCCACAGCCCATAAATTAATATAAAATTGCATGTCTGACCATTTCTTCTTCTAAGCACACTGAACAGCCAGGAGCACTGCTCAAAATTCTGTTTACTCAGAGGATTTCCCTTCACCACTGTCCTTCAGGGATATTCCAGAAAGTGGCTTTAGTGCCACAGCTGTCCACTTCCAGGTGCTGCCTAAATATCATGCAGAATTGTCCATAAACTGAGACTGAGTCTTCTCTTCCTCTGTCAACTGGTCATAGAGAACTCCCCATAAGGCCATAGGTGGAAACTGGGAGAAAGAAAGTAGAATAGCAGGAATGGGAACTATAGATATTTGGGCCACATCATATAACTTACTTCCACCTTCAGAACTTGCTCAGGCCTAATGCTGCATCTACCACCTCCATCTGATGATGCAGTACTATTGTTTGTGCCCAGCTCTATGGCTTAGTATATCAGACAACACCTAGTTCACGATGGGCAGCTCAAGTTGCACAGGAACTTGGTAACTGATGGTTAAGCATTCTGTTTATCAAAAGGAGAGTAATTATCTACATGAGATTACAGGGCTTCATTTCAAAATCCTAAGGGACTATACTGTGACTCACCTATAGGGGCCTATCAAAGGCTCTCTATCTGCCACTGACACTTCAAGCATCATATGGCAAAAATGGCAGAGCATTTTGCATAGCAGTCTGGGCCTGTTGCAGAGCCTTCTCCTGCTCTGAACTTCACTCAGCACTAGTAGCTTTTCTTATCACTCAGTAAATGGGCCAAAGTAAAACACGCAAATGATAAATATGTGGCCTCCAGAATCTGAAGAGGTCTAGTCAGCATTGCATCTCTTCTTTGGTTTTAGGAGGGGGGAAGGTGCAACAATTTATCCTTCACTTTAGAAGGGATATCTCAACATGCCCCCAGACCCCTAGAAATTTTATTCCAGAAATTCAGGTAGAAGGCTCCTGAATTTCTTTTTTAGTTTTATTGAGGTATAACTGGCAAATAAAAATTGTAAGATATGTAAAGAGTAATTTGTGGTAGTATCACTTATGTGTGGAATCTGCAGGCCCCTAAATTCTTGTCAGATTTATTTCTTATGCTCTGACACACAAATATATATCTTATCAACAAGTCTAGAATAATTTTTACTTCTTGCTCACTAGGTCCAATCAGCATAATGTCATCAGTGTAATGGATCACTCTGATATCTTATGGAAGGAAAAGGTGATAAAAATGCCTATGAGCAAAACTCTGACGAAGGGCTAGAGAGTTTAAATACACTTGAGGTAGAATAGTAAAGGCATGCTGCTGGCTTTGCCAGCCGAAAGCAACCTGCTTCCTTCTGGTTTTTTTACTAACAAGTATTGAGAAAAAAATATTTGCCAGATCAATAGCTGCATACCAGATACCATGGGATATGTTAATTTTTTCAAGCAGTGAAATCACATTTTGTATAACAGCTGCAACACCTCCCATTGCATTTAGGTTTCCCAACTCAGTGGCCCCAGTTTCCACTTTAGGGTGTGGCCTACAGAGAAGAATGATTGCAGAGTTCCTTTAGGGTACTAGTACTCCCCTTGCAAATTTATTTCTCATAGTCATGGTTGAAGCTGCGTCTTCTAGATCCTCCTGGGACGGGTAAAATGGTCTTAAATGACAAATTCATTTCAATCTTCTTAAGTCTTTGAATCTTTTCCTCTATAGTAAACCAGGGAAGGTTGGCACTTTCAACTAATCCACTATGGAGACGCCTTTTGGTCCATGTTTCAGCCAATCAAACAAGCGAACTGTTAGAGCCCTTTCTAATGTCACAAACTACAACATTGAATGTAGAATCAGTGCATTCAAAGTGGAGCAGCATGTGCTATATTTAGGAATGCTCTGGATAAGAAGGAGAAAGAAAATGGGGGTTACATAGTAGACTGAATTTATATGTAAGGACTTCTTGGTACAAGATATGTAAAGCAAATAGTATAACTAGGCTACAAATATTATCTACCAAATCTCAAAAAGTCTTTAAGGTGACTTTGATTAAGTATTCAACCTTTAGTCAGGATTTCTGAAATTAAATTAATACATCAATTTTATTTAAATAGTTTTTCATTAAGTCTTCCCTTGCACTTGCTTGGTTCTTCCCTTTCCAATCTCTGTATTATCTCTCTTTATTCCTTTTTTCTTACTTGATTTTTTTTAAAATAGCTATTTCTTAAAGAATTAAATATTTCTATGTTTCTGATGCCTCACAGTTTTAGATAATACTTGAAAATGCATTTTCACGAGGTGCTTTTTTGAGGAAATGGTGGTTAAAAATTATTGGACTCAAAGCTCTTTCTCATTGTGTGCACTTCAGTCTTCAGAATATAAATTCATTTTATAATTACTCCAATATTCTCATCTTAGAAACTTTGCCTGACACACCATTCCATATGTTTATGATTCTCTGAATGAAAAAGTGTTCCCTGACAACCATTCAGATTTTTCCCTTTAATTTCCATTTATGCCTTATTGTCTTATAATGTTCAACTGAAAATATATGTTGCAATATTGTGTGACATTATCAGTATTACTTAAGATTTTATATACCTATATATCAACCAAACATCAGTTAAATCTCACTATTCTCCTTTCTGTACATCTTCCTTCCTGGAAGAGCACAGGTAATAGATTCAATTTCTCCTTCATGACAAGTTGACTTGAAGCATTTCTTACAAACTGGAGACAAGAATCAATTTGCATTTTGGTTTGAATTATTTTTAAAATATGAACTGGAAATTAAATTTGGCTTAACGTTTGTGCAATTAAAGTGATGGTACTAAATGCAGTGCTTTTTAGATGAAACTTATATTAGGGTTGATTTTAAGAATAGTGTAAAGCCAAGACACAAGACTAATTTGAAGGTCTTACTAATAAATAACGTTGTTAGAAAAAAAGAGGATATTCTGATGATTTGTAATCCTGCAATAATGGCTTCTAAATAGTTAAGATTAGTGTGAGAGATGAGTGCCTTTCCACCCTCTATGCCATATGCCAGCAGGGGACAAAAATCAATCTTGCAAGGACTCTGATTACTTCTGCTCCAAGTTTCTTGTCAGCAGATTCAAAATGTGCAGGGCAATGAATCTTCCACAAGGTAGAGGTGCTGCCCATCAGCTGGAAATCTTTTTTCCCAACTTCTGGTATAATATCTGCTTGTGATAAATTAGGAGGAGAGAGAAAAATAGAAGACTATTTGGTGCAACAATTTTAATTCTGTGTTATCAGTATACAGAGAAAGTGACACCAGTTCCTGTGGCTTTGAAATGAAAAATGTACCTTTGGAGGGTGGAAGTTTGAAAGTTAAGTAACAAATAAAATAATTGTCTTTGTCATCTTAAAATACCATGCTGTTTAGCAAATGATTGAGGGAGAACCACATTAAGGGATGATACTTAATTAATAGGTACTAATATCTGAAGCAAGGTGTCTAAACTTGGATCCACATTGAAAGCTAAAAGAAAAAAATTGAATTCCAATTATAATAAAAACACAGAGATGTGAGCAGTAAGAGGAACAAGGACAATGAGACTGACAATAATAGTTCTCCCCAAATATCCATATGCTAATCCCCGCAAATTGAGAATATGTTACCTTACATGGCAATGGACTTTGCAGATCTGATTCAGTTATACACATTGACCTGGGGAGATTATTCTAGATGCCCAGGTGGGCCTAATATAATCACAAGGGTCCTTAAAGTGGAAGAGGAAGGCAGAAGAGGTCGGAGTGATGCAATGCAAGAAGAATTTGACTCGCCTTTGCATAATTTGAGGATGGAGGAAAGGGGGAAAGGGGCCATGAGTCACGGAATGTGTGCAGCCTCTAGAAACTAGAAAAAGCAAAGAAATGGATTCTACAACTAGCCTAAAAAAAAAGAACATAGCCCTTCTGACACCTTAACTTTAACCCAGTGAGACCAATAAGAGATGTAACTATAAGATAATAAATGCATTTTCTTTAAAGCCCTAAAATCTGTCATAATTTGTTAGAGCAGCAATAGAAAACTAATAGGGACAAGCTATAAAAAGCTAAAACAAGTAATAAGCTTTAAATTTATATATTATAAATTTTCCATAAATTCTTATCATTGCTCACAGAAAGATACTCTGATAAAATCTTTCTCTTTGTTCCTGGTTATCTTTCAATAGTTCTCAAATGCATTTAAGTTATGAATGTCCTTTGACCTGGAAATTGCATTTCTGGGAATTTAATTAAATAATTAAAGATATGTGGTATGATTCTTTACAGGAGTGTTCGGAATAGCCTCAAATTAATAATAGACTAAATGTTCAGCAGTGGTAATTATTTGAATAAATTTTGGCAGAACCTCAAACAACACACTATGCAGTTATTAAAAATTACTTCAGTGACAACTGGTTGAATTGAAAAACATTTTTAATTATGTTTAGTTGAAACCAGGTACAAAATACTATGTAGAGTGTGATAATACTGGTATGTAATATTGGATATGTTGATGCACAATATTGGTGTGATGTATCTGTATGTATCTAAATGTATCTGCACCAATACTTTATACAAATTTTTTTTATATACATCACCAAATATTCACAAGAGTTGTGAGTGTGCATGTGTTTTAATCCTACTCTTATATTAAGAAAAACACCAAAAAGTATCTTTAGATATAATATTTTTCTGCCCATATATGCGTGTGTCTGTGAAATTTTACATTTTTATCACTTCTAACCAAATGGTAGTTGAAGAACTAAATATGCAACTGTCTTATATTTAAGCTCTCTTCTACACAACATAATAAAGTTTAACTCAGTCTGAAAAGAAAAACAACCCAAAACAACCCAAAAGTACAGTGGATTCTGTGTGTGGGGGGGGAGGGGAGGGGGGTGGTTTGGGCCTGGTCATTTGAACCCAACATCGGTTATCAAACAGTACCCTAAAAAGCCCATGGTCACATGAGGGTATAAAATGATACAATCTTTCCAAAAAACAATTTGGCAAAATGTATCAAAATTCTCAAAATATTATACCTTTTGAATCAGCAATGCTATATCTAGAAATCTAAAGAAATAATAAGCAAAGGTTATTACAAATAAGAATATTCATTAAAGACTCATTTGTGTAGGGGAAAACTCCAAAACAACTTTAATGCCCAGTAAGAGGGGGACTGGGCAGTAATTCAAAATAATGTTTTCAAAGAATATTTAATTATATGGAAAAATGTGTTCAATATGTTCCTAAATGAATAAAAGCAGGCTGCAAAATTGAATATACAATATGATTCCAATTTAGAAAATAAGAAGGAAACTATGCCAAATGTTAAGAGCAGTTATCTCTCGGTAGTGGAACTCAGTTTTAGATTTTTTTAACCATATATGTATTTGTGTGTATGTGTGTGTGTGTGTGTGTGTGTTTGTGTTTGTGTGTGTGTATTATGGTTTCCACTTATTCTATCATGTGCATATATTACCTTTCAAATTAAGAAGACAATTTTTGCCACTCAGATTATACCATACTCTCTGGAAGCATCTCAGAGTCAGTTAGACCACCTACCAAAATTAAATTGAAATCAGGGTGTTTCCTCTCCTGTCAGCCCAGCTACCTTGCCAGTTCTTGAAATTTGGTTCCCTTTAATGACTATGACTTGAGAAACTCTCACAGAATCTGTGAAAATTGTCTTTTTAGGTGCAGAACCATAGCCTGTCCTAGGAAGTAAACCCCTTCCTACCGAACTGAATCTGACAGTTCATCCAGCATAGCAGGTCTAGTGACTGTTGGAACCCACAGCCAACGCTCACTTTGTAGCAATGCACAGAGGAGGATTTGCTCTGTGCCTTGCAATTACTCCTAGGAACACCAGCCACACAAGTCAACACTGTTACAAGCAAGCTTTCCACCAGGGAAACAGGTATCATTTATATTGTTTCTGGTCATAATCAGCTTCCGACTGGAGAAATCTCAATCTAAAATTTATTTGTCCTGGGTTTGGGTTCTTGACTGTGGCTCATATGTGCCACAGGCAGTGGGTATTAGGATGGAACTCATAAGGCCTTTTTAGAGATTAAGGGCCTTTAGAAAGTATTTATTTTCTCCCCATTGAGCACCTAAAGGACGGGGCTGCCTCATTCACATGTACTCCTCCCAGCATCTGGCACAAACCATTGCACATTGTCAGTACTCAGTATTTTTAATGATTTAAATGATAAATGATGCTTTTTAAAGAATTCTTTTCAGAGTTCATAATGACCACTTGGTTATGTATATTTGTGTGTTTAGAGCTATGATGTCCCTTTTATTCTAATGCTCATGCAAGATGGGAAAAGTAATAATGTCTTTTTTCAAGGTTTTACTGGGCCTCAGATAAAAGGAAAGAAATAATTCCATCTCATTCTAAGGAAACTACAGAATCTTTCAGTTCAAGAGATCAAAGCTGCATTAACTCTTCCAGTTACCACCATTTGCCATTTTCTATCATTTAGTGCTCTGGAAAAGGTAATCTACTAAATAGTACCCAAGTGGCCTGGCAATTTATTAAGTGAGCAATTTATTCTTTTCTTGCTACTAAGATCAAACCATTCACCATTCAAATTCTTCACATTCCTCAGAGATAACAAGGTGGGAAAATATCCTTGTCTTACAGATGTGGAAACTAAGGTTGAATGTTGAATCAAATCAGCAGAGTGGGGAGAAAAAGATTTTCCACTGCTTACCCTAATTCTCTAGTACACATCGTCCCTTTTCTAAATTTATAATTCAGTTATTTAAGCTTATCAGAGCCCCGAGAAAAGGTTGAAGACTTCTCTTTTAGCAAATCTATGTAAAAGAAAAGCTGCTCTGGGTCTCCAGGAATAGTGCCAGTCTGCGGCACTCTGAGAAATAGAGTATGGTTAGAGATGGGTAAGAAAATAGACTAATTCAGTCAATAAAGTGATAGACAAGAAATAATAAGTTATTAAGTCTCATATGACAAGGAGGAGTTGAGAAGATTTAAAGATACTTATTCTTTGCCAGTGGTTATCAAAAGTAAATATTCGTGCTGATACTAAAACCAATCCATTTTTAGAGTTTATCCATGCCTCCAGTGTTGTTCACATTAGATAGGATGATTTCCACTCCATCCCTTCCCCACCTCCAGTCAGATTGAGGTCACATGACCTCAAAAATCTCTCACTGCAAACTGTGGGAAAACAGTACTGTCCTCAGAGCTGTGACAGTAGCAAAGCTCATGGACTGCTTCACCATCCTGCCGAGGGCTCCCAGGAGCCCTCCTGCTTCATGAAAATAATAGCAGCAAGAACCACACTATAAGTGCAACCTCTGTAATACACACTATCTCATTTGATCATCATGGAAAATCCTACAAGTTAGGTATTATCATCACTATCATATACATGAAAAGAATGAAGTCTACAGGACTAAATAATGTGCTGATGTCCATAGAGTGAGTAAACGATGGAGTCTGGTTTTAAATCCAGGCCTATAAAATTCCAAACACTTCTCTTTCTGCATGGGATGGTGCCTCTGCATTTTGTTATACTGTGTGGCCTCTTCTGGTGAAAGTTTAAGTAACATGCTAGACTTAAAGTCCATTTTACCAAACTCTTCAAAAAAGTAAGAAAATGTTTTATAGCAGTTCTAAAGGCTCTTATTACCCAGACACTCCCAAAACTAACAGATCTATATATGCATTAAAACATTTTCAAAATGTGACTTAGGTCCACAACATGGCACAGCAAAACTGACATTTGCTGAATGCCAAAATTATAAAAGACACTATTTTACTCCTATAAGTTCCAGTATGTCTCTAGCCCAGAGGAGATTTTCTAGCATGCAATCTTCACTCAGTGACTATCATGTTGAGGATATAATTTACACACACACACACACACACACACACACAAAGCATTATGAAAATGTCTACAGTCTATGATCATACTCTAAACAACTTAGTTGCTGGTATTTATTAAAAAGCTTAACCTGACTCCAAAATTGCCAGTAAGATGCTAAATTTTTAACTAGAATTGAACACGTCAGAGTAACTGGAAGCCTGTCTGATTCATATCCCATCACCACTAAAATAAAGCATATTAATTTTTAGATCTGGGAGAATTAGCTGGGCCACACTCAGGTTGCCATGAAGTACCCAGATACCTGTATAAAACATACTTTTAGTAGTTTCCCTGGGTGTTTCTATTGCCGGTATTAATTATTTATTTTCATCTCCTGTGATTTCTATATCTTAACAACAAACCTATGCGACTTTTGTAATAAAAATGTAAATGTGTTAACATCCAGAAAAAAATATTCTTCCAAATATACAGAAACACTTCTAATTAATAACAGCCGAAAGTTATTGTACATTTTCTATGTTCTAGGCACTGTATTATGCATTTAATGTTCTCAATAACTCACTGAGGATACTATTGTCCCCATTTTACAAATGAGAAAACTGAGGCATAGCATGGTAGAATAACTTGCTCAAGGTCAAACACACTTAGTAAGTCAAGAAGCCAACACTGAAAAAGGCAGTCTTACTCCAGAGTTTATATTCTTAACCATTGCATCCTTTCACCACACAATGAACAAATTGATAGTAATGTAGCAATTAAAATAATACTCAGAGTGCAATTAAAATTATGTAAAGTAATAACTAAAAATAAAAAAATAACCAAAAAAAACTTCATAAATAAAAAAAAACGGAAAAAGAAAAAGCTATCAAAATATTAGTGGTGATTGTTTTTCTGGAGTGCAATCAAAAATGATTTTTTTCTCATGTCTAATTTTCTATATTTTCTAATATTTAATAAGAGTATATCTTTTGTAGTTTTTTTTAAGTAATAGAATCAATAATCAAGAACTATAATATGGAAGATGCCTAGATTATACTCTTAAGAAAAAATACAAATATTAGAGACAAATCTTAGGAAGAGCTTGAAATTTAAAATCTAGACGTTTGCATGCCCTTTAGAAGTGAGCAGAAAGTGTGTGGTCTCAACATCAGACTGTAAACATCTTGATGTTGGGATCATATGTCTTACTAACTTTTATCGGTCTGTGCCTTAATGCCTACTGCAAAGCTATGAATCAGATGGTCATCACATTGTTAAAATTAAATTGATTTGTGGTTTATCATATATTTTTCCTGAGTGGCTAAACTTAAGAAGTGAGAAAAGGGTGTAAGCAACCTAGCAAGCTCAAACAGGTGCCAAGAGAAAAAGTAATCGATTATATGCCTCTGAATCCACAATTTTAAACATGTGCCATTGGCTATTCACATGTGTAAGTTTTGCTTCCTAATTTCACCTTTGCTCTTGTCTAAAATTCTTTGGATCCAGCTTTTCTGTGCTACCAGCTGGAAACATAATGTTAACAGCAGAAACTGATGTTTCAGGGTTCTTCCGCATAGCTCACCTCAAAGTATTATGTCAAAGTTCCCCAGGATATTTGAAGTCATCAGCCTCATGGGAATGGAAGAAAATAAACAAACAGAACCTTTTTTGACAGTCTAGATGAACATCTGACTGTCAGCAAAAATGTCCTCTGGGCATAAATCATGAGGTCTACAGAGGCCGATGAGTGGAGAAACATGTATCTGGTAAGTTACTCCCTGACTTATCCCACCTGGATATATTCCACTATTTGTAAAAATCAAGTCATAGGGTTTAAACAAATTATATGCAGATAGGAAGAAAGACCCTGATACTTCTCAGTTTCTTTGCATGTTCCAGAAACAATCATTCCTTTAATATTCCTTAATAACAAAAGTTATCTCCATGATATAGAAGACAACACTAACACAAAAGATAGTTAAGTAATAATACAATATTTCAATTGACCCAGGGCATGAAAGCAGATTTCTGAGTCCAAGGCCTATATTACTCCCCCTTATATCACCCGAGAAACTTAAGGTTAATATGGTCAGATCACTTAAGCTATACTTCAGCAAATAGGGACACATTTTCCAGTGGTTCCAATGCATATGCCCCTTTCCGTGGGGAGTGACATGTGGCTAGAGTCTTTGGAGTCTGAAATTACTTCAGGATGGAACTCCTGGCACTAGACAAGATTAAGCATCCTAGTTCTTGAATGACTGTCATTCTGATTTTCAAGACCAGACTTATCAAGCCTCATATCTCTTTCTCCTCACTCACTGTCAGAGTCTAAGCATCCAACACTAACCAACATCACATGATGCTCATGCTTATAAATTTATATTCTTTCATTAAACTAGCTTTTATCTTTCATTCCTTTCTACATAACCAAACCTTTCCATTCAGCCTTTTGAGGTCATTGTCCATTATCACCAAACTCCTCTATGTCTGCCATATCTTCTCTAAATGTTCTCTTCATGTTCTTCATCTGATTAAAACCTGAAGGTCTCCTACAGACACTACTCTCTGCATTTCTCAATAGATAATGAACTTTCTTCTACATCCTATGTTCCTTGGGACTTATCAGCCATGTCTTTTGGTTATTTATAAACTTTCTCCATTAAGACCCCTGCTATCTTAGATCTCAGGTCATCACACTTTTCCAATCCTTACCTTTCCTCTCATCTACCTAGCTTCTGGTCCTACCCCCTCACTCACTGATAACTCTAACATCTGGATCCCTGTCTCCCTTACTAACCACGTTTTAAAGACTTCAACTTGCACACAGATGAGACATCAAATACATGGCCTCTCAGCTCTCTCAGTTAAGTGACCTTTTGAACTCTCTCAATGATCATTTTCACCATTCAACTTTTGCTCCATGGTCAAACCAAAGATCTCATTAGTATCACTAACAGCATTACCTTTAAAAACTCAGTTTTAAACATACTGTCTGGCAATCATTTTCTATCATTGTATATCATTTCAGCTTGTTTATGCTAATATTCTAGTAATTCTATGACCTTACTGAGAATTGCCTCTACCAATTATCTCATTCTTCATCTTGCCACTGATCTTCACAATTCATCTCTAATCCAGTCCAGACTACACAGTCACTATAATCATCCCTTTGCAAACATCTTAACTGCCTTTCCCCATTCTCCTTCCATTGCATTCAGCTGGCAATACATCAACCTTGATTAAACTTATTTATTCAGTGTCTGCAAACAAACAGTTTAGCATTACTGGAGAAAATCGTGTATTCATACTTACTAGACTCCCTTCAAATTTATGATCACAAGTTTCAATTTAGCACTAAAAAATACATGTTTGCCTATTAGATTCAATTTTTCCCTCTTCAAAATATGTTTCATGCCTTCATTCTACTCAAATCTTCAACTAATATTCCCCTTATCCCTCACTCTTAGATGATGCTTTTGCTGCGTATCTCCTGGAAAGATAAATGCAATTGGAAGTACGGCATATTTCCATGAACAATTCCAGTAACCAACCTGCATCTGTAATCACATATTCTAGCTTTCCTACTGTGTCTCCACTCTTATCTAAGGCCAACTATTCTACTTGTGCTCTGAATCCAAGCTCCTTTCATTTTCAAAGTTTTACTCTGCATCTGTTACTTTTCTCTACTGCATTATAACTTCTTCTCTCTCTAATCAATCATTTCCATAGACATACAAATGTATCTTAACATAAGTTCTCTTTTTAAAAAAATAAAAAATACTATCTTTCTCGAACCCATTTAATTCTCCATCCCCTGTCCCATTTCTCTGCTCTCCATTGCAGCAAACCTAATTTTTAAAAGTTGTCTATATTCACTATCTGTAATTCTTAACCTCTCAATCTCTCCTCAAGGCACTAAATTTCCTATCATTCCTCTAAAGGAATCAGATCTTCGATGATAGACAATGACCTACTTTAAATATTGCTTTGTTTAGGATTTAAGAATACCACACTTGCATAATTTCCCCCACCTTTACTTATCACTCCTTCTCCATCTGCTTTGCTGGTTTCTACTGTCCTGATAGAGTATCTAAGTTCTATTCTTGGTTCTCTCTTCTCTAACTACAGCCTCTCATATGACTCTATCCAGTTTTAAATGCCATCTATATGCTAATAAAACTTAATTTATATCCCATATCAAGACCTCTTCTTGAACTCTAAACACCCAGCTCCAACTGCCTACTTGACATCTCATGTAGCTCTCCAAAAGGCATCTCAAACTGTTGGTTTTTCCCCAGAAATCTACTTCCAACTCTTCAGGGCTTTTTTCATTTCAGTAAATGGTATAACCACCTATATGGTGGATCAGGCTCAAAACTTGAATTCTTTTTTTACCCTCACCACACTTATACCCAATCCATCAGTAAATCCTTTTGTCCTATCTTCTAAAATACATCTCAAATTTGACCAATTCTCAACACGTCTATAATAATGATTGGTTCAAACTACCTTGCCTGGATTGCTGCAATGGTCTATTGTTTTGTATATATACATATAAACCCTATCACTACCTGCTCGTGGCTGCTCAAATCCTTCCTGTGCCTTCCCATTATACTTAAATAAAATCAAAACTATGGCCTACATAACTTTATATGATCTATATAACTTGGTCCTTGCCTGCCTCTCAGGTGTCATTTTCTCCCAATCTTCCCCTTGGTTACTGCATGAATGCCATGTTGGTATTCTTTATAAACCTTGAAATTGGGCTCCTGCCTATCTCTGTGCCCTTACATTTTCTCTTTCTTTTGCCTGGAATGCTTTCTAGTAAATCCTTACAAGGCTGCCTTTCTTGTAGTACTTGTCACAATTTGAAATTATCTTCTTTACTTGCCTATATTTATTGTCTTTCTCCCCCATTAGAACATAAGTTCAAGAAATGTCTCTCCCAGACATTAGCATGTTTCTAGGCCCTGGAATAATGCCAAGCATCTAGATGTCTAAATAATTTTTACTGGTCATTGAGAAAAAAAATTGTGTCTACTTCAGAAGAAAATAAATATCTATTTTAATAAAAATATAAGATTAAAAACTGTGGTGATAACAGATGATTAACTAAGAGAAATCTGGGACAGAGATTGTTAGAAGAACAAAAAAGGAGTGGTTATTGCAGATAGTCTTTTTTGAATATGGATGTAAATAGAAAATACACGTAGACTTTAGAAATATGCTAAGCTCAATAAAACAATATACGATAGCTCTTCCCGTAAGTGGCCTGAGGTGACCTCCAAAAATGGTTCTCTATTCACTAGACCCAGAAAACCCCACAAAATTATGCAAATCAAGAGATTCAAATCTTCGTGTTCACTTCAAGAACATTCATGAAACTGCCCAAGCCATTAAGGGTATGCATATCCAAAAAGCCACAAAGTATCTGTCACTTTACAGAAGCAATGTGTGCCTTTTAGTCGTGACAATGGTGGAGTTGGTAGGTGTGCCCAGGCCAAACAATGGGGCTGGACACAGAGTTGGTGGCCTAAAAACAGTGCTGAATTCTTGCTGCACATGCTTAAAAATGAAGAGAGTAATGCTGAACTTAAGTATTTAGATGTAGATTCTCTGGTCATTGAGCGAATCCAGGTGAACAAAGCTCCCAAGATGCAGCATAGAACTTACAGAGCTAGTGGGTGGCTTAACCCCTACATGAGCTCTCCTTGTCACATTGAGATGAACCTCACTGAGAAAGAACAGATTATTTCTAAACCAGAAGAGGAGGTTGCACAGAAGAAAAAGATATCTCAGAAGAAACTGAAGAAACAAAAACGTATGGCCCAAGAGTAAATGTATCATCAAATAAATGCTAATAAAGGTTAAAAAAAAAACAATATTTCATATTATTGAACTTAGACTCACATGGGAATCTGGTGAGCAAAGAACCTGGTAAGTATATGTGCTTGAATATAGAGCTTTTGAAAAGTTCCTTGAATAAAAAGGATTATTAGAAAAAGGAATCATTAGGAAAAAACTATAACCACAAAAGTATCAGAGATATTTTGAAATATAGTAATCTGAAATAAATTATAATTTTAAAATATGTTAATAGGGATGTTATTTAGCTTGAAGCCATTCTACAGTTTACTGTTCATATAGCTTAAGAAATCTTTAACTCTTTTCCTTTCTAAAATGTAGGTAATATGGAAGTCCCATGGGGTCCTTGAAAAGGAGAAAGTTAACATTTGTATTTGAACTGCGAAGTAATGATCAATTAGTTTATTAACAATCAGATAATTGAGTGGGGGGTTGCTGAATAAAATGAAAAGTAGGAATAACCAGGCAGGACAATTTTAAGAACCATCTCTCAGCTTTATAAACTAATCCTCCTCTAATGGCCCTTTTTAATGTAATTTATAGTTTCATCATTACCCTTTTTGTATTAGTAATTATTTCTAAAATACCAAAGAACCATCTTTTTTTCAAGGTCCTTTCCTCAGTCTGATTTACAACCCAGCTCAAGTTAGACTCTGTCTTTCTGAGGTTTGACATTTCAAAATATTTATTGCTCTTTTACATTAATGCCTTTCTCATGAATCTCAAGGTGACCGTTATTTCTTTCATCGTGTCGTAATTAAATGGGTCAACTATTGCTTTATTATTTCCACTATTTGTCTGCACAGCACATTAAAACTTTCAGATTAGAAAGTGATATTGAGCATTGTGTGACTATAACAAACAAATATCTCCGAAAACGTAGGGTCCTCTTGATGCATAGCTAACGGAGCTGTTCCAAGCGAAAGCACAAAATCTTTAATATTTTATTGATCAGATCTAAACCTTCTGCCCAAAGTGGCAATTAAATTTCAATTAAACTGACTGAAAGCATCATATTAAATTTCAGCACTTTACGAGCTATCAGATAATGCTGCAGGACAAATCTTTAGTATGATCACACTCTTTTCAAATTATATTATCCTGTTCATTCACAATAAAAGTGACAGTTTTAGGTATACTTTCAATATTTCTTGAATATAAACCCTCTAATGAACACATTTTATTGCCTTTAAATCAATTATTATTGGATATTTTAATAAAGTGAATTGAGCACTTTGTTTTACACACTGCTTAGAAGTTATTATATTTTGCAGTCTGCACAGCAAAGAACTGAATCAGAGAGAAATGGCCAAATATCTGACAGTATAGGAGAAATGAAATGAACCATTTATAAAAAGGTGGGCTTCCTGGCTCACTCTATAACATTTAATGATACATGCTAATTAGCATCTGATTAATGTATTTTTTTTTTTCAAATTTAGGTCCAAATTCTAGAAGTAGCTCTGATAGAAGAGGAAGATGGCAGAAATCACAAAACCATATGTGACTATAATCATGTATAATTTACTTTGAAAATCAGGCATATACGTTTTTGTTTATTTTGATTACATCTCCCTTGCCCTTTGAATCTGTAATTTATAATATTAGATCCAAGCCTTTCAGAATAAATTTTATGTCAAATGTTGACCAAAATTGTGCCTACCTGAATGACAAAAATGGAATCCTGAGGCATTGATTCTTCATTTGGCCAACCTCATGAATAATACAGACCTCAGACTTTTGCATACAGCCAAGGTGGTCAGTATTGATGGCCAAGATGGCAAAATGAATGCTTCAGTTCTGTGCTGTCCAAATCAGTCATCACATATTTAAGACATCACCTCATATTCCTTTCATACAAAGCTCAATATACTGGTCTAATATCATGCACATATATATGCCATTTACACACAGACTGGACCAACATAGCATATATACATGCTCAGAGAGGAAAGACTGAACAAGTGAATGCCTTCTACTTTGAAAGAATCCAGCCACATATAAGGTTTTATCCTGCCTTGTGAATACGGAGATGCCTTTATTGCTGAAGTTGAAAAGATGCTGTAATAACCTCAGTATAATTCATTGGAGTGGATTAAATTAAAATTTAGATGAAAATCTTGATCTCTTATTAAAATGATTCAATTAGATTATGGTTCCTGAATTTGAGTAATTGAGTCTCAGGGCGACAAGGGACTTTAACGAGTCATTAAAATTATCCCTCTGTGTGGAGCTGGATTAAGGAACCAACAGCAAGGCTGTTCATGGTCCTGGCATCGATCCATAAGGGACACAAGAACATCATTTCAGTAAGTGTGAGACCAGTAAATTGTGGCTTTCATATGCAACCCATAGATGAAGTAAGCTACATAAATTGCCCAATTCCTGCTTAAGTAAACTGTACCTCTGAGTCACAATTTAAAAAATATTCTTTCAAGTGCTGTTCTTTCTGTTGAACATGGTCCACAACAACTGAAATTATACAGGTAGAGTCGACAGACTGCTGTTTACCAGGAAAGAACAGTAGAGGATCTGCTTCCCAACAACAACAAAAAATTGTGGCTTAAAAATAAAAAGGTAAGACAAGCAATTTAAAAAATAGGACAGGTTTTGTTCGACCATTTCAGAATATTTACTGTGCTTCAAGTGGTTGAAGTGAATCAAGACACTGGTCGCCTTACAATTTTTATTGAGACAGACTCGAATTCTCCTTCACTTAATATTTTTGAAAGGAACCAAAGAAATGTTGTGCCAAGCAAGACTTGTACCTACCATATCATTCTTCACAGACTATGAATTTAGAAATGGGAACTATTTAAAACACACTGATACTTTAAGTAATCCTTACTGTCAGCAAATCTCTGTATACATAACTGAAGCATTAATTATAGCATCAGTCTATTATTTGGGTACGTTTTCAGTTAAGCAGAGATAGTTAACCGAAAATTCTGAAAATGTTCACTATTATATCTAAGTGGGTTGGTGGTTTACACATTGTGTGTGTGTGTGTGTGTGTGTGTGTGTGTGTGTGTGTGTGTGATAGGAAATGACCTTGGTTTGGACACTTTAAAAAAAAATAAGCATAGCAGAAAATATGCTTCTCAGTAAGGGTTGAACCCTTCAAAGTTGAAAATCTGCCCACTTGGACTTCCTCAGGTGAAAGAGGGAATCCAGATTACCTTCCTAACCACTCACCTGCCCTCAGCCAGGCCCTATGGGATTCCTTCCCTCCTCCCCTAGATGTCTTCAAAGTGTTCAGAGTGAGCCACTGAGGTGAGAGAATACACTAGAAATTCTACTTATATTTATTTTTATCTAAGAAGGATATTAATTTTTTATTAAAACTCAATATACAGTTTGACACTGACAACCTCTCTCAGACATGCATCACTTATAGTACAAGTGGTAGACTAGCAAAGTGGCAATATCATAAGGGAGGAAAAGGGCCCTCCTGCATTCCTTTGCTCCCAGCCCTCCTAAGCACATGATCATCTACATCAACCCAGCAGACAGATTTCCAGATCATGTTATTGTGTTCGAACCAAACTAACCCTCACCAGATGGCCATAGAGCTTTAAAAGATTCCTGCAGAAAACTGTGATAATGCAAGTACGAGCAAGTTCTCTTTTTTCTAATCGAGGGCTTCCTCATTCATACTCCAAGTTAAAAAGAGGGTGGCCTACATTGGTCTAACAACAATTCAGGCCAAAAAATTTAAAATGATCAAAAAGACTATTTGACATATAGATTTACATTCAGAACAATGAATAATGATCTTTACCCTACTTATACAACAAGTATTTCTTGAGCACCTACAGTGGGTCAAACAGTATTCTTAGCATCAGAAATGGCCGTGAGCAAAAAGACAAGTCCCTGCACTAGTGGGGAGAGGGGTAAGGTTTAATAAACTAAATAAGTAAATTATTTTGAGTGTTCAAAGGTAATAGGAGAAAAAAAGAAGCAAGGAGAGAGATGGGAAATGTTAGGGAAGGGTTTCTAATTTTAAATAAGATCATTAAGGAAGTCCTCACTGAGATGATGTTATGTGATGAAAATGATGCAGTGATGATCAGAAAGACATATCAAAGCAAAACACCTACTATATGAAAACAAACATCGACAATTTGAAAGCAGAATAATTGGTGTGTTTAAAAAATAAAATATTTTATGTAATTTTTAAATGCATTTGAAATTAGGTCATTCTTTAAAATTTTCTATTTTGTGTATGTTTTAAAAATAAACAATATGTTAATACAGCGAACCTGTATAGTATTTATAAATAAACACATTTTTATATATTTGAGATGAGTTCTCCAAAAATCTTTTTGGAGTAATGATGGAAGAATTTGGGGAGTACTCCTTTTAACTACAACCAAAGTAATTTATCTAAAAAAAAATTTGATTACTCTCTTGCTTATAAGATTCTGATTGCCCTAAAGAATATACTCAGATTCTTGGTTCTTTAGACTTTATGTGACCTGGTTGCTACCTCCCCCCCATCTCAACCAATAGTTCAGTGAGACTGAACTTCTCCTAGTTCCAAGAGTAACCCACGCTCTCACCCACTGGTCTTCACACACCCTAGTGCTTCCTTTTCCAGGGCCTTCCACACTTTTTACCTGGCCAACTGCTCCTGTCCTTCATGTTTTGAGTCACATGCATAGTCACTTCCTCCAGGAGGTCTTCTCTGATTCATCAAGTCAAGCTTAGCTGAGTTTGTAAGTTATCATCTAGCCACATATTTATTTCAGCTTTCTTGTGAGCAACGGGAGTACATGGACTTGTCCTATGTCACTGTAGTCTTGGAGCCCAATCCAGTGATTTATTTAATAGGTATTTCACATCTATTTGTTAAATGACTACATGAATAAACAAATGGATGTAGCCTCTGCATAAAGGTGACCCTCAAATAACATTTGAACTGCATGATCTACTTATACATGAATTTTTTCAATAAATACCATAAATGTATTTTCCTTATAGTTTTCTTAATATTTTCTTTTATCTAGCTTATTTTATTATAAGAATTCAGAATATAATACATATAACATACAAAAAATGTGTTCATCAACTGTTTATGTTATCAATAACTCTTCATATCAATAGCAGGCTATTAATAGTTAAATTTGGGAGAGTCAAAAGTTATATGCATGTTTTCACCTGCAAAGGTTCATGCCCCTACCCCCTGGATTGTTCCAATGTCAACTGTGTTTAAGTATTGCTACCAATTTCAAAGCTTCTGTCCACACTCATAGAGTTCGAAGTTCCACAGATTGGGCTCTTTTGACAATTTCTCTCTATATTTTTATTATAGAACATTTTACCTTTGATGGTATGATCACTGGTAGGATTCAACAAGGGACTAGACCTCCCTCCTTAAGAAAGACTGAGCACACTCCCTGCTGCTAAAAATTATGTAGGCCTTAACTCTTCCCAGTTGCACCAATCCTCTAATTGCTCAAACCTTGGAGCAGCAAAATGACATGACAAAAGAAAAATGTTAAGAGCAGACATACCTGGACTGATTCCTGTAATAATCAGGCTACATTTTTTTCACAGAATGCTCTTGATATTTTTCTTCCTTTTTTTTCCTGAAAGCAACACCAATTTTTGATGGATACTTAAAGGAAATCTCTAGCTTCGACCAGAAAAAAAATCAAGTCAATGAATGTAAATGTAGGAAAATAATGTTGTTTGTTTATAAGGATGCACTCATGGCATTTAAACAGACAATTCACAATCTTAGCTGTGTGTTGTGTTGATAAAGTGCATGGTATTTGAGAGACTTTTTTTTTCTATGATTCAGTATGTTTGGTTTACTCCTAGCTATAAATACCTTTTTCATACAAATCTGCCTTTCATTCTAAGACATATATATGTAAACAATCGACACACTGATCAAGCCAAGTTGTTAATAAATTTATTTGATAGCTATTCTTTCCATATCCTGTACTTCCTAAATATATAAATTCCCAAACATTATAAAAGACTAATTTTTATTACATTTTAATGGAATGATTCGGCAATATTTTATGCTTCTGTTTTATTTAACTATAGTGAAAGCCTCCAGAAGAGGCTTCATGGAAGGGATAAGAAGATGGGGAAGATAAGGGAGGGAAAAGAGATGAGAGGTAAAGGGGCTTGCTGTACTCACAAAGTGCTTTGCATTTCATTGAGTCCTTACACTTCATCTGAAAGTATAGTGGTCCTATTGTGTGAGAAAATCTCTTTGCCTAGACCATAATAATTGAACTTTTACAGATTTCTCAAGTATATCGAAACTGCTACTAAATCATAAAGGGTGAACTGAAGCTTGTTCCACTATACCACACTTACTCATCTCCAATGCTGTGCTGGATTTATTTTAAGGAAAGAACCATGAATTTTTGTCAACTGCAGCATGGGAATTTACATTTGTTCTATAAAATGCACTGAAAGGACCAGCCTGCTCTTTGAGAATGGGAAATGTAATCTATCCAACTCTCAATAAACTTGAGAATATATATCTGGTTAAACCCATCTAAAATGAGATGCAGTTCTGGCAATATGGTGAGCTCAAAAAGACTGGCAATAAAAGTAGATATACAATATCTGACATCAGATTGTTTCAAGCTTAATTTCAGTAAAGTAATAATGTCAGAAAAAGAAATGCTCTGTGATGCACAGATTGATACCATTAGATAGAAATTATGCAATGCCTTGTGAACACAACAATTTTTGACTTGATATTATGAGTAAAGAATAGAGCAATATTCAATGTGCCAGCTCCAGATTTGCAGTAATAAAAGTTGACCAGGATAGTGGTCAAGGAAGGGACTAAAATATGGCAAATATATTCTTCTGTAAATAAAACCAAATAAGGTTATAATACTCTAAAATTATGTTCTGTATAAATAAGTGTCCTCCACAATTTGCCCTAAATATCAAGTAATTGCCCATATTCAATGAGAAGGAGCCTTCAAATGCAGAATATTACACAAAGAATGCATATGTATCATAGTCAAAAAAAAAACAAAAAACAAAAGCTCCTCGGTGGCACTTCCAGCCTCAAAGCAGACGCATGAAATAATTGGTGAAAGGCGATGGATATCTTGAGAACCCCAAGCAATGAAAGCCCAGTTCCATTTATTTTTCTCTTAAATTGCTTTTTTTTTCAGTCGATAAATAATCACATAATCACATCCTGCTTCCAGGAGGACACACATGGTTGCCATGCTTAGCAGGTTTCACTTGTGGGCTCACATCTCTATTCAGGACTCCAGTTGTCAGGTATGCCTTTGGTTTTCATCTTAACAAATGTCAAGTGCATTTTGTCTTCAAAAACAATGATGTTTCTGATTTTATTTGTCCTCTATGAAAGATCACTTCCTACTCTTCTTTCTCTTTTGGAGAAGATAGTATAGCAAGTTCAGGTACCGATCAAGATTATAAAAAATGAAGTGGAGCACACCCGTAAAGGTAAACTCACACATAGATATAAACACTCCATTCCCCGCTTTCATAAACATACACACACACACATGTCCTACCCAAACTAGGGCTAGATGCCCTAAAAAAAGAGATTACTTGGCCATCCACCCTTAAAAACAAGGAGATAAGCAAATAACCCACAAAGAATTATTCTTTATACTTTTGGGAAATATTGTGGCAAGACTAAATCAATGGCTGATGCCACAATTTAAAAAATTCTAAGTCCATTCTATGTTAAGTATGCTCCCAATTATGCTGTGAAATGAATAAAAGAAGAAAAATTAATTTCTTTCACCTTCAAAATAATGAAAATTTTATTGACAGATCAATGCTGTTACTATTAAGAGTTGCATCCTTAAGTAATTTTGGGAGAAATGTTATGCCTTCCTCTATTTGTATACCATGAGTCTGTCCTCTGTCATTCCCTTTCTCTTTAATCTTGTTTGAGTGTACAGCTCAGTCGTCCTTATTTTATTGACTCAATCACAGGCGCACTGTCACTTTTTATAAAATGGTCACTGCAGAATCACATCAAGCAAATTTTTGATTCTACAGTCAGTAATTTAGTGCCTTTATGGAATTGCAATTTCAGGGCTCACTGCTTGTTTTTCTAAAATGTACTTTAGGAATTAGTTACTCCAGCCACAAATCAGTTGAATTTATGCACAGTTGTAATATAGTTTATGGCCTCATGGTACATTGCTTCAAAAACAGCAGATGTGAAATTATGATAAATATAATGAGTGTTTTTTTTGCCTGATCTAGTGGAGTAGAGAAGGATCTGGAGCGTGTTTACCTATCCCATACAGTACATTTAATGTCTTAGTCAGGAGCCCTGACAATGGCTGATTAATGTCCTCATCTCCTTTATTAAAGATAAGAGTAGCACTGCAGTCAGGAGATAGAAAGCACACCATAAATCTTCGTAAAATGAGCAGTCAAATAATCACTCATCAGAAATAAAATCTACATACATTAACACTAACACTCAGCCTTCCACACACGCTCCCATAAAAAGCAAGAAGAGACGGCAGTCCCGAAGTTTTAATTTGAACTAGTTCTTTAAGTTGAATATTACCAACCCTGTAACCTGGATGCAAAAGCTGGCATTTAAAAGCACATGTGAAAGGAGCAGATGCCTCATCATTACATTAAGAGCATGAAGCAGGCAACAATTAAGCGATTCACTGGAAAGACATAATGCTGATCTATGCTAGCAATTAATCACAGAATACATTAGACAATGATGGGTGACCTACAAATTTTTGACAAAATAATTTTTCATCATGTTGGCGATTTCTTAGCCTAATATGCCTGCAAGGCACAGAGTCAAAACCTGTCATTTATTCCATCGCTCCTTGACAGGCGGCAACCTGTCTTCCAGACAAAATGAACATTATCTGTGCTCACTAGACATTTAGTGCAGGGCTTAGCTTATGACTAATGATAATCGGCAGACAGAAATGTTAGAGTCTGAAATAATGTTCTCTTTGTTAAAGAAATTTCTTGAGGTAGAATTATTTTTTCCAAAAGATGTATAAAGATAAAAACTGTTTTTTATCTGGGTTTTAATGCAACTCCAAGAACCAATATTTCTCTTCTACCAAAATAAACAGAAGGCTGTAACAATTTTTTAAATTAACATCTCATTTGAATACCGACTCTTGCCTGAAAATTTCTTATGTGGTTAGAAACTGAGATACAAAAGAAAGCTCAGGAGATAGAGCTTTAAACAAGAAAATATGAGCAAGCTGTTACTGTTCCAGGTTTTATTTTGAATCTTGTGGAAATAAGTTTGAAACATCATGAGTGTGTGTGCTGCAGAATATAAATAAATGAAGAGTGTGTTGAGAAATGTACTCCCACCACTCCTATTTCTCTTGGTTTCCATCAGTCACTAGGTTCTTCAAAGCCTAAGACAACCTAAAGCATATTTGAGGAAAGCAATTTTGAGTGAGAGAAATGCACAAAAGTGCAAATTTATTAAATGGATTTAAAAATTCCACAAGCAAGTACTTTATCTTATAATTAATATAATTGTTTTATGTGCTTTGGATGAAGAGAAATAGATTTTTTTATTTTTTTGTGGGTGTGAGTTACACATGCAAAATGCCATCTTAGAGGTAGATTTTTCTTTGGATTCAGGCATCAAATTCCTATTAGCCTTAATGGGACTTACACTTGCACACTGATAGGAGAATATACCCCTTAGGCTGGAAATTTAAAAGAACAAATGGCAAAGACATCAAAATAGTAAAGTCTAATTTAGATGATCCATAAGCCTGCACATTACTTTCCTGAGTAGGCAAACAAATGTTATACCTTATGATGTTTCTGATTGTTTTGATAGCCCTGTAAATATATCCTCTAGATTCATTACTTAAGGGGAAAGTCTGTTTTTATCGAGCAATGCAATTTTTGACCACACATGTTTGGATTGAATTATATTTTTTCAATTTTGCATAATGTATTATTGCAAGTTAGTAGGATGTAGTTCGTCATTTCAATCACAACATCCTGTTTTGGACCACTTTGTACCTATCATACAGCTTGGATGTCATTCTTTTTCCAAAGATGAAAGGGAAGAGAAAAATTCGAAAGGCTTTTGACCCTGAATCATAGATGTTTTATTCAATTTGCCCTAAATTCCTTCCAGAAAGAATCTGGTTGGAGCATAGTCCAAAAAAGTCCACATTATTCTGATGAGATGGCTGCTTGACATGTCATAAATCATATGAGTTTGTTTTATCAGTACACAAGGCCAGATAAATAGTCATCTACCTGGCAATAGCGGGGCTCATTCTGCTATTGTTCAAAATAATTCAATGAAAGCTGCTGAGAAAATTACACTTTCTACTCTACACATAACCAGAGTTTCCAGTTCAAGGATCTGGGTATACTGAATATGAAAGCTAATATTTAAGTGTCTTTCTAATCTCATGATAACAAACAACCTTAGCCTTCAGTGATCACAAATCCCTCATTTTCTGGGCTTTCATTTTATCTCTTGCAAAACAAATATGAAAAAAATTATCACCCTTTTTCCCCATCACCGGACCTCATTCTCTGTCATGTATGTATTGATTCATCAGCACCAAGAGGTTTCTAAATGAGGACTAGAATTTGAGTGTTGTAACAAGTCTCCCCCAGGAAGTTACAACTGTTGCCAGTTACTAAATGTGTTAGAAGTGCTGCTTTTTCTGCCAGGTCAAAGCTAATTGTGTGTCTGTTATTCCTATCTCTATATGGAAACCTCCAGAAAATCCTCTGTTTTTCAAAACTGTGAAATTTTACTTCAATGAAAATATGAATGAGAGATATGTGCCTGTACAGTCAATGGCCATTTGATAAAAGTCATCTGTTATGTCATAAAAACTGTAAATTAAATTTGAGGATAATAAGTTAGTATATTAAAATTTAGAAGGCATCAGAATAGCTAGGAGCCAAGGAACTAGATAGAGCTCTATGCATGCTTATTCTAATTTTGGAGATAGCTTACTTTGCTAGCCTGACCTCACTTTCACTAATTCTCTTCCAGCTTTTATTATATATTTCCCTTTTCCTCATCCGCCTCTTCTCTCTCTGTGTCAGCCAATGGACTCATCTCACTGGTTGTCCATGTGTAAAATAGAGATGCAAGAAGGAACAAACACTGATTCAAACATATGGCATGTGTATCATAATTACAGCAGTGTTGCCCAGGAAGATAAGGTTGAAAACGCGTAGAATAACAATTGGGTGAAACTAATGAGCATGGAAATGATGACGTAGCATATGGGACCTCTGACTTTATTCCTGTTTTCAAATCCACACTCTATTCAATAATGAAGATTCAGAAATTGTTTTAAAATTATGACTTCGATTTTCTGTTTTCTCCTGAATTTCATAGCATAGTAGTGAAAAAACTAACTAGGAGACCAAAGCATAGCATCACTCTGTGTTTGAATTGGGGAGACTTAGAAACCACCTGCCTGATACAAATTTCTCTCTGTAACACCCATATCATGGCCATCTCTGTTTACCTTTATTCTCCTCTAAAATGTGAAATTTACCTTGAGTGAGGCCTTCTTCTCACAGAACTGTAAAAATTTGGATAATAATAGTTACCGTTTATTTAACATTTATAACATACCAGACAGTGGGATATAACCTTTACATTGGTACACTCATTTAAATCGATTTAAAATCTTATACTCCCTTTTTAAGGATGAAGTAATGAAAACAGTTTAGGCAACCTCCACAAGGACACAGAACTGCTTAGTTTGTTCTGATTCCAAAGACTGTGCTTCTAAACATTATGGAATACCACTTCCTTGAAATATAAACACATTTTGTTTTACTCTTGCAGAATAAAGTGATTCTATGCAAGTATCATCATCACTTACTCACTGCCTGTTCTGTTCCCTTTTTTCTAAGAGACATTTTTAGTCTAACTTAACATTGCTAGTTGTCTGGGCTATTTCACATGTAATTTCATTTTGATTGCTCTCTGTGTCCTCCTTTTTCTCCTAGGTATTCTCTTAAAATGTGGCACCTAGAACAAAAATGTAATAATCTCTACAAGGTCTGGCCAAGTTTTCTGGAAACTATACTTTTACTTATGTGAACTAAGATGAAATTAGCTTTGGTCTTAAGTCATATTTTGGAAGTGCTAAACTGTATGACTGACGCATGAATATTGCAAGTCCAATAAAAAAGTGCACACTACATTTTCTATGACCATGACACATCTTTCCTGGATTTCCATCTGTTCTGATTATCATTGGGATATGGAACCCTTACTGGGCCTCAGTTTTCTCATTTATAAAATGAGCTGGTTGTCTACGGCCATGCCATGCTGAACACACCCAATCTCGTATGATCTCTGAAGTTAAGCAGAGTTGGGCCTGGTTATTACTTAGATGGAAGACCACCTAGAAATACCAAGGAATACCAGGTGCTTTAGGTATAAAATTAATTAATTAATTAATTAATTAATAATTAATAATTAATAATAAAAATAAATAAAATATAAGAGGAGCTGGTTGACTAGTTTCTCCCCAAGACCTATTTCAGCTAAAATATTACTTTCTTCTTCAACATAAATGTCAGTAAATTCTCTTGTATCTATTGCTTATTCTTCTCCAGGCTTACTAAACTGTATAGAAGAGTAGGAAGAGATTATATAGAGCTGGCAAAAAGCAGAAAAGTAAATTAAGGAAAAGTCAAAACTGACTTTAAGAAGAGGTTAGCTTACATCAAGGTCCTATTTTATGTATAACCTAAGGAGCGTTGTAAACATTTTGGAGTGTAAGCTCTATGAGTCAGGTGCTCTTTTTCAGGGAAACTTTGGTATGTTCCCAAATTCAGCAGAAGGAGCAACAATCTTTAAAACAATTTTTTAAACTGAATTCATCATAAATCAGATTAACTAAAATTGAGTTCTTTGAACCTAAGCCATCTTCTAGGTATGACCAAATTCAGATATGTTTTTACATCTCTAAATGAAGGTATATTTTTGATGAATAGAGCAACTACAACCTAGTCACATTACTCCTGTCCTGAGTATAAGGATCAATGTGGAGATTTTCTGACTCATTTCAATGTTTCTAGCACTGACAGTTTTTCATCATTTTTGATGAGAAGATGGACTAACATAGGATACAGAAGATTCTCTCTTCTTAAGGTTTCAGTGATTCTTGAAGACTTCTAAAGAGCAATAGGCCATGTGTTCTTTTGCTTTGTCTGAAAGATACCCAACGTCTTTCAGAGAGCTCCAGAAGTTGGTCCTTTTTGAGATAATTGTTCTGAATCCAAAATGGGTAATAGAATCTCTGAATCATATATTTGCGTTTTCCAATTTCATTAGTTACTTAATATATAACACCTATGGAGGGTTCCTACTACCATTACTTTTGCCTCAATTTTTCCATCTTTAAAGAAGATAGGGTCATTTTGGTTCTTTTCCTACTGCAAAGGAAATATATATTGAATTATGAGCACATGTAAATAAAACTTTAATTAATAAAATGTATAAAAGTTGAGCTAATATAAAACCATATTAAGTCAATATCATAGTGATATGGGGGCAGCCTTATTATGCAACTAACATACAGAAGAAGTCCTCAAAAGTCAAGACAGATTTCTGTATGTTGTGGATGCAAACAAAAAAAAATCACAAGTAATTTAAGCACTTTCTATCTGGGCGCTCTTGGACAAATCAACAATAATTTTCATTTTGCAAAAACAATGGCTGTTTTTCTGATGATATGTTACCTGCTATCTCAGTGGTATTTGTCATAATAACAATTTCTACCTTCTTGAAACATTTTTTTCTGGTTTCCATGATATTATGATCTCCTAGTTTTCCCAATGTGACACTAATTCTCCTTTTCAGACTCCTTTGCTGTGTCTTCCTCTACTGTACCTAAGGCTTCATTTCTTCTATGTATCTATGTATACACATGCTTTCTCCTCTTGGAATTCATTCAGTCACGTGGCTTTAAATACCATCCATAAGCCTGACACTTAACATTCAACTGCCTATCTGACATTTCCACATATATTTCTAATAGTCGTACCAAAAACAAGTTCTAAAACCAAGGGTTTCCCTATGCCCACCTTTCCCAGTTCAGTAAACAGCACTGCTTTTTATCCCTAGCAGTTCAAGCTAAAATTTTGAATCACCCTTGATGTCTACATTTGCTTTTCACCTAGCCTTAATGATTCTGCTGCAAAACATATTTCACATGCAAACAAGTCTATATCCACCATTACCAGCATAGTCCAAACAACCATCTCTGCCTTGGACGAAGGCAGTGGCATCCTAACCAGTCACCCTTGTTCCATTCTATTCTCCTTGAATCCATTCACCACACAGCAGTCATCAAATCCTTTCACTGTATAATTGTATAATGTTGCTCTCCTGCTTAAAACCTTCCAATGGATTCCTATTAGAAAAAAATACAAATTTCCTACATTAGCTTATAAAACCTCTCTCATCTCCTCTTTTTTCATGGTCCTCTTTTCATTGCGCTTCAGCCACAGTGAGCTTTTTTTTCTGTTTATCAGTCATTCATGGTTTATTCATGCTTTGCAACCTTTCACTAATTGGTACTTGTGCCTAGAATGTTCTTCTTTCGATCTTTGCCAATTGGTTCCTTCTTGTCATTCATCTTCATATTAAACATCATCTCTTCAAAGAAGGCTTTCCAGATCAAACTTGAAAGCTACACAAAGGAAGGCCCTTATGTATCTTGTTCTTAGCTCTATCCCCAATACCTAGAACATGACTAGCACATACTGGGCACTCAACAAATATTTGTTGAATGAATGAATGAGCTTCATTTTTCTTGACTGTAAAATAAAGGGATTGAATTCTATAATGGCTAAGTGCTCTCTAGTTCAATCATATTAGATATATGAGTTGGTCACCAGAAATTTGGACATTCATTGAATCCACTCTATTTCAACCTATTCCTCCATTTGAAAAATTTTCTTTTTTTAAACAATAAAAGCTGTTAAAAACTGACATTGCTGACCATGATAATGCCATGCCTTCTTGAGATAATACTAATTATGACTATTTTTATTAGCCATAAGTACCAGCATCCTTTCTTCAGAACTGCATTGACATACATCTGCTTTTAATGTTTGATTTATTTGGCCATAGCAAGAAATTTACATGCCATTGTAAACAGGGCTGAGAGAGAAATACATGGCTTTTATAATTTATTATTACATGAGATTCTATGTTCTGTTTTTTAACATAAAAGGTAGAGAAACACTTCTATTATTAAGACTAATATATAATAAAAATATATTTGTGTCTCATTTTATGCTTTTTACATACATCTTTTATTTTATTGCCTCTACATGACACACACCTATTTCAAGATGGTGTGATTTAACTCCTCTAACCCAAGCTCTTAACAACTTTTTTTCTATCCAGTTTTATGATTCTTATTACCTATCATCTTGTACCATCTGAATGAATGTCTTGAAAACTAATGAAGA
The DNA here is from genome assembly GCA_004027375.1 of Macroglossus sobrinus. Taxonomy (NCBI): domain Eukaryota; kingdom Metazoa; phylum Chordata; class Mammalia; order Chiroptera; family Pteropodidae; genus Macroglossus; species Macroglossus sobrinus. The sequence goes on from PVKZ01001334.1 coordinate 324,609, forward strand.
CAGTAGGTATATCATATGGGTCTCGAAATACCCATATTATCTAAGGACTTTATAACAATGTCAGCTATAAATAAATCAATAGTTGTTCATATAATTCAGAGATTTAGATGGCTAGAGTTTCATTTTTCTTTATATTTTCTTTATATTTCTCTATATTTTTCTTTAGTTGCTTCACTTACGAGTCTCACCTTGTAGGTCTTTTAAAAAATGTTTTGCACACTCCTTTTCTGTTTAGAGTCTTGCATAGAAGTTAAATGTGCATATGAAGAGTTAAATGTTAAAAAAGTTAAGTGGCTTCTTTAATTGGTTTTATTAAAACATACTTTTTAAGCTAAAATTATTTTTATGTCTTATCTATAAACACAAAAGTTTCAGTGTCATCAGAAAATTATTTCTGATAATTTTTTACATTTAAATAATCGCTATAATTATAGATACACCTCAGTATATTTTACAGCTGCTTTTTTTTTTTTTGCATAAGAATAAGGACCAGCACCTTATTCTTATTCTAGGATTAAGTGGAAGTGTTGTTTTTTGGGTCACCTTCCAATAGGCTATTTTTGCAACATTTCACCTGGGTGAGAAGTAGTTTCAAGCACACTGGTGTCTGTGACCTCATCCTATGATGATTTAATGTTAGTTACATGAAGGCAAGTCTTAAACTAAATATTCTGTGGGCCCACATATGGAAAACATGAACACATTGTCATTATCACCTGATAGCTGATAGTTATAGGGGAAAACAAACAAACAACCTTTCCTTTTTTTTGAAAAAATACAATTTTTAAGCCACATTCCATTTATCTACATCAATATTTGTAGATGTAAGAATCTTACAGTCCACCCACATAGTTATTTGTTGATCCATTCTTATAGTCCATCAATCTTTTTTCAATTCTGGGTTCATGGCTAGAGTGCTATAGCAGCATGTATTGCCTCTCTATGATAATTTAATTTAACTGCAATGTGCTAGGGTCTAGATTGCTCCACTTAGCATCCAGAGGTAACCGCAAACAGTGCCAGAGCCTAGACTGTTGCCAACAATAATTACTGGCTAAAGAGAGCTTTGAAAGAATATGGCATTTTACAGAAATACCCAGCAAAATAGTCAGAGTCTATTTAAGGATACATATATGAGAATTTTAACAAAACCATAAATTTCTTTGTCAAAACAGTTCATAATTGATTAGCTGACAAAGTTTCTAAACTGCATTTGCATCTTTGGATAAGTCTGCATGGTATCTATTTGCTCCAGGCATGCTTTCTTAATGGGTTTACATATACCGATAATCTAAAAAAAAAAAAAAAAAAAGTAAATGGCTGAACTAAATATGACAATACAAATGGAAAGAAGAAAAAAAAAATTTTGCTTATATTTTCCCCCTTTTTTCTACTTATACAAAAATAAATTCAACCTTAAAAAGGAAAGGAAAAGGAATAAATGGCTCTTCTCCTTTTAATTACCACATTTAGGAAGAACTTAAGTACACACGCCATTTCAGAAAATGGCATCAGATCTGAGTGATGCCATATGATGCTGAACTAAAATGCTCATCTTAGAAAGTGCTCTTTAGTCACACGCTGGCTTTCTCAGCCCTTATTCTTATAAAATAGGAGTAAAAAATAATAGGAATCCCAACACCATAACTATGATAACATTATTATTTTTTTTAGGCTAACCTTGTTGGAAAGTAATTATCCATGAGAGGGGAAAATCTATTTGGTCAAGTTAGTAAATATGTAGGTAGTTATAGAAACAACAATTAAGTTTCATATGGTTTGTATAAGCTACAAAACTGTGACTAAAGTGCTCCATTCCAGTGATGCTGCTTACCAATGGCATACTGAAGACTATGAGATTTCTGCTTAGCAATTTAGCCTTACCGGTAAGAACTAGTAGAATGTTTACACAATCTATTTGAGAAGAAGAACAATATTAGTCCAAAGGCTATTTTGGACATTAAGAAGAAAAGTTTATGTTTGGAAAACTTCATCTTAGTTTAAAATTTTTCTAATACTGTGGTCTCAAACAAAATAAAAACACTATTATCTTAAACAAAATAAAAGAAATTATCTAACACTATTGCCTCAAACAAATAAAGGAGAAAATTAGAAACCTGGGTGACTGTCTGCAAGCTTGCTCTTCAGGAAACCCAGGTCTTGATGAATGATACATATTCTCAGAGGACATTACGTTCTACTTCTTAGAGCAACACTCGCTGTCCATCCCAATGTCATTATTGTCTGATAGTGATGAGAAACTTTAAGGTTGTAAGAAACTTCAGCTTACATCTTATTAAGTGTCCAAACTCTCATTTCAGTGTTACTATAAAAAGTTCTTCTTTTATGCTTATGGTCTTTTATTTCTTTCTCTACTCTATGAGAAAGTTTTAATAGTAAAGGGGTTTCCAGAAGGAATAATTTCAAACCATATATTCCTCATTCATTTACTACTAACTTGGCCCATATCAAACATGTCAGCATATATCACACACTGCTTTGCATGTTTCCTACTGATTTCATAAGTATATATCTTGTTCCCCAATTAAATTGTAAAATTATCAATGATAAAGTCTGTCTCTTACATAAGCCACTGCATCCCCAAAAACACCTACAAATATGAGTCTTGGTCACATGTAAAGTGCCCATAAATACTTTGAAGCTTCATAATATAATTGAGACTATTTTTTATGCATAAGGGCAAAATTTAAATCTTAGTAATAATTTTTATTTATTCATTTATTATTTCACAAATTCTGTTAAGAGTACCTCAGGTTTCATCCATAGGATGGACCAATTAAAACAGATATGTCCTGCTCTTACAGAGCTAGTAGTCTGTAAGAAGAGACAGGCTTTAAATAAATAATTATATTGCCTTAGGATTCATGCTACTACCAGAGTTTGTATAAGGTTCTGAGAAATATGTAACTCATAGAAGTAGAGGCTTGTGTTGGTTTTCAAAGAATATGTTCAAAAGGTGAAAGGTGGTGGGAAGAATTTCCAAAGCAGAGGGAAAAGTAATAATTGGAATAGCTAGAATATTGTGAATGTTTGAAGGAGAGAGTTGAAGAAAGTGTCCCAAAATATAAACATATATAGACTGTTTCATTCTTCAGAAATTTCTTTAGGTGCTGCCTCTAGTACCACCCTCCTCATTTTATCTCATCTCCATGGCAGACTTTGCCTCTAGTCTAGGTAATGGGGTTCCATTTTTATTCTTTGTTCAGAGAGTAAAAAGTGAACATTTAATAGGATATAACTGCAATGGCATTAAACCTAGATCATAATCTTGAGTGCCATTATAGTCTTCTGAGAATTAATGAAATGATTAACTTAAACCATTAATCCAGGTAAACATTTGATTTACTGTTGTTTAGATTTTGAAAAGGGCATGTGAATCAAGTTTTGGAAACAAGCCAATATTTTACTCTGCAGATTTTAGCATACTCAGAGAACCATTTTTCTGATATCCATATGTCATTGCACATGGATGATTTATTAATCATCAGATGGATTTTAAAATACTGCATATACACGGATTATAGTATGCCCAATAATCATGCACTGTAGTGCATGATTTATGTCACAGAATTCTCTATTTAACATTAGAGTTTTGTTTTTTTTCTGGAGGCAATCTCTTCAGAAAAAAAAAAATGACTTCTTGCTTCTGTTGTTTTTCAGTGGCTAAAGAAGCTTTATATTGCAATCCTAAGAAAAGGAGCCATTTTTCATGTCCCGCTAACAATCATTTCAATCATTTCTGAAGCACTGTATCCTATAGAACTTCAAGTTCAGTTACAATTTTCAGCACTCTTAGTTGCTCTCTAAATATGGCATTCCTTAACTGAAAATATACTACTGTGATTAGGGCAACAATGTTTTGGTAAAGTTAAAGAGTCTGTGTCTCCTGTTTACAAGGATGCAGGTTGTAAACTGGCCAACTCCAGGGAGAACCTTTCACAGCCATTGTAAATTTCTCTCTTTATTAGGTCTATTGTCCTGTAAGATAGAAAAATGTCTTGAGCAAAGCTAGTTTTCTCTTAATGTATACAAATGTGCCTTCTAGGTTAGCAGCTCATAAATGTAAGAGATAAAATTTTACTGACTTAATAAATAAATAGTATTTTTCTTCATTCCCAAACCTATGAACTACATAGGTTTTGATAGCATTCTTTAAAAAGAAAACAAAACCAAATATGCTTGGAAAGTTTGAGGGATGTTGAAATAAGACTGAAATTAAAAATAATTTAAACAGCAATAACACTTAAGAATTAGAACAAACAGATGAAAATATGAAACTAAACACAAGTTCAAAATAAGATCATCCTAGAAATATGGTTAGAGAGTTAGAAACCACAATGACCTTGAAGGCAGAAATGCCCAATTCACTGATTTTCACTAACTGTAACTTTACTAACAAAATCAAGCTGAGAATGGTCAGAAACCCAGATCACACTATTAGTGATTTAATTAAGAGTGTCCAGAAAAATTTTCCAAATCTATATGTTGTCTCAAGATCTAGCTTCACTGGGAGAGATCATAAGTCTTTTAACCTTTGAGAATAATCATTTTCCCTCTATGTACCATTGGCAAAACACTGGCTTAGAGTAAAGAACCTTGGAACTTGGAAATAAAATGCAGCTCTCTGGAAAGAAATATTAAAACAACAGTTGTCTTGACAGAGTTAAAAAAGCTTCATAAAAGACTTCACTTTTATTCTTCCTATTTATGTTTTTATTTATTTTTTTAAAGTAAGCAAATGGGGGGAGAAAAGAAAATTAAACTGGCAGAGGGCTGACCTCTATTTTATATAATTTGTAACTAAAAAGCTTACAGGCTAAAACATGTAAATATATGCAGATCTGAGAGCAAGACCTTGGAAGGGAAATAGCTGAGAAATTGAAGAGAATGTGTGCCATACACCAGAAAACTGCTGGGGCTCTTAGCAACCTGGAAACCTGAAATGAATTATTATCTAGGTCCTATTGTGACCTACTTAGTATCCTGGCAGCATGTTGGCATAAGAAGAAATTTGAGGCTGTAGGAACTGCTTATTTACTTGACCTTCAAGATACAGGAACCAGTAGGATGACTGCTGATTCGGCCCAGAGAGCTGGCCAACCACATCATACTAAGATGACTCACCGTGTGTCATGGCAAAGGTGGCCTGAGCCTATGTCTTCTGCTAAGTTTCTCTTTTATTAGCATATACTGTACCTGAATTCCTGGTAACAGCAATAGAAAAAAAGCAAAATGTACACCACTAATGTTCATACTCTTTTCAAGTCTACTGGCTTTCTTTTTTAATTATGTCACAAAGAGAGAAGAAACAGCACATGAGTTTCAGATTAAAGTTAGAATCAAAAATCAGTTGTTTTGAATAAAAGAGCAATGATTTCCTTAAAGGTAGAATGTAGATGAATGAAAATGGGTAGTATTTGTTACAAGATAGAGAAAACAAACATAACACCTTCTCAAACCTCAAGAATTCTCATCAAAAGACCGAGAGCTGAAATAATCCAAAGAGAACATTAATTTTAACTGTTTAACTGTGGGCTTACACAAGTGCCAGAGCAGAATCATAAGTGCCAGAGCAGAATTCAATTCTCCAAATGCTCAGAACTTTCTGTGCTTTTGCCCCACACTGCTCCCTGCAGTAAATGTTCTTTCAAAGTCTCCTTGAACATAAATCTTTTCTCATGTCACTATAAAGCAGTGAAGTTCTGAAGTAAAGGTAACGCCTCTTAGCTTTATTTTTCTCTTTTGAGGAAGAATCTGTTGAGGGACCAAGTTGTGACCTCCACTTCAGTCAAAGCAGACATGAGTCATAACTGAAATTGGATCCTACACCTATGTAGATCTAATGCATAATATATGTCTTACAAATGAACTCTTTCAGAAGAGTCAAAACCTGAGATGCCATGATTGATGGAAAATTCGAAGTAACCCAATTAACACGAGTGAGGAAGTTATCAAATATGAAAACTTTAGGTGAATTAACTGCCATCCAGTGTGTTATGATGTGATGAATAATGGGCATCTGGAGTTTTATTAATGAGCAGCAAATGGAAAAGATGTAACTGGCACCAAGAAGTTTAATCCCCAACAATATGTAAAACAAGCGTAGGCCCAAAACAGGAGATCTGTAGGCGCCAGATCCTATGACCTGCAATAGGAAGTATCTTAACTTGTAGGTGTATTGTCAGAAAGTCACATGCCAGCCTTCTCAGAATTTTTTCGTGGGAAAGGAATGTCAGCCTAGAACCACTCCAGCCATTACTCTATTGTCTTAACTGTTACAGTGCATTAGTAATATGCACTGTCCAGAAATCACCCAAGTCAGTGATGATTACCTGGCAATCACCAGAGGAGAATGATGATGCTACAAAAATTTGTGAATAACATTAACATTCTTGAATACAGCATAGGTATCATTCATAACTAAATATATTCTTTTTTTTCCTCAGAAAAGCTTTCTATTAAAAAGTTGTCTTTAAAATACAGAATTAAGCTTATTTGTGACCAAAATAAATGGCTGCCACTGAGGAGCAATCTGAAAGATCCTAAAACACCTACAAAATACGCAGTTGTTGGCTGAAATTTCACCATTAAAGGTTTGTTCTGTTAACCACTGCCCCTCCTTTGGGACATGGTTATCCTCCCCACCCCCAAAAGATGGCATGTGCAGGATCCTATAAGTCAATGGCAAACATTCACCCAGAGGTGTTAGTGTCTTTCTAACAAATAGCTACAAAGGAGGGAATTTCTGTGGAGAGAGAGAAGAAAACGGAAAGATTCTGATCCTACTCCTCTGCACAAGAAGAATACACATGGAATGGTGTCCCGAGATAGCCATAGTGTGGAGTTGGTATGGTAGATGAAGTGAAAGGGATGAAAGAATGCCAGCTGAATCCTTGCAATTCCTCAGAAGTGCCATGTTCTTCTTACATTCTATCAGTGCAGAAGTTTTTCTTTCTCTTGGAAGTCTTTAACCCATGCTACTTTTCTTTCATTTTTCCTGGCTGAGAACTTTTTATATTAGAGAAATTTCCTTATTCTTTTAGTCTTATCACAATGCCTAGACTATTATATGTGCTCAATAGTTTTTCAAATGGTAAAATGAGAAAATTGGAGTTAGGAAATTACCAAGGATCGATTCCACTTAGTTTACAATTCTGCCTTGAGTCACCGTAATTTAAATGAAACCTATATAATGGTGTCTACACCATTAAGTTGGATACGCATTTCGCTAGAAAAAAAATTATTCAATATGATTATATCAATATTGTCGTGCCTATTATAGAACATCATATTATTAAAAAACAATTTATTTAAAAAACAAGAACTTACCAATGTGATGTTTTTTAGTTCATATTATATGGTGACTTTTGGGGGGTAAAATCTCTGAGACTTTCTAATTTTTTTTATTAAGGAGCACTTCAATCATTAGTAAGTTGAGAATAGAATAATCCAATGATTCTTTCTCAAAAACAGTTACTAATCAAAACTAGGTTTGGGAACTTGATAATACATTTATTTCCTTTTAAAAGACCCGAAATAACTTTTAAAGTCTATACATCGATTTTTCCCCAGAAAAATGCTCTTTTTAATTTTTCAATTACAGCTTACATTCAATATTAAATTAGTATAAGGTGTGCAACATAGTAGACATTTATATAACTTAGAAAGTGAATCTCCCGATAAGTCTAGGCCCTACCTGGCACCAAGCAGAGTTATTATAATATGATTGGCTATATTCCCTATGCTGTACTTTACATCCCTGTGACTATTTTGTAACTAAAAACTTGTACTTCTTAATTCCTTCACCTTTTTCACCCATCCCCCCAGACCCCCTCTCACCTGGCAACATGCATTTGAGTCCGTTTCTATTTTGTTTGGTTATTTTGTTTTTTAGATTCCACATATAGATGAGATTATATGGTATTTGTCTTTTTCTGTCTGACTTATTTCGGTTAGCATAATACCCTCTAGGTCCATCTATATTTTCACAAATGGTAAGATTTCATTTTTTTATGGTCAAGTAATATTAGAAAAATGAAGTGTTCTTACTGAACACTTTAACAAGAGCAAGATGACAAGCACAGAAATGATAATATGGAATCCTAAAATTCTAAAGGTGAGTGGTCCTCTTTCCTAGACTGAATTAATGCAAAGGTTATACATTATTTAAATTCATAATTCAATTAAGTAAATATCTGTAGAGTGAATAAAGCTTTAGACCTTACAAAAAATAAAGAGGTTCTTCGCTTTTCATCTGTCTAAGGGAACAGTGGAATAAAGGGAAGAAGGAGGGAAAAGAAAAAGGAAGAAAGTAACCCAATACACTATAGGAGGATATTTACATTTGCAGTTAGGAGACTTGAGTCTTGAAAAGACTGGGAGTAGTTTATGTTACAAGCTTACTGGGAGATGATTTTACAATAAGAACTGAAGCCTTCAAAATCTACATACATTTTAATTCAATAATTCCACCTCTAGGAATTTATCCAATAAAATCATCAAACAAGTTTATTTAGATTTATGTATGTGAATATTTGATATTTTGTTTATTATAGTAAAACAAATTTATGACAAAGAATATTTGGTTAAATAAATATTGACATTCCATGATGATATAGATAAATATATATTGACAGAAAAATTTTTGATACCTTTTGTCATGTAAAGAATCAGAATATAAGGTGACATATCTGGTACAATCTTATTTTGTAATATATTTTTCTAAGAATATATATAATTATATATATAACATTTATAATCTACACCTAAGACCAAATCAGAGAGGAAAAATAACTACACACTAAAATGCTTATCAATAAAAGTTAAAATTCAGTTTTGTATTTGTATAGTCTATTTACAATAAGAATGATACAGATAATAAACTAAGGAAAAAATTAAAGAATTTTTCTAAAATCCAGTTATTAAAGAGAAAAAGATTTAATGATGATTATTTTTGCCTTTAACGCCGACAGTACTATTTTTACTTCTTAGTAAAAACAGCAATAATGATTTTGCCCTGAAAGTTTTCCCCATCTAAGTATTCTCTCAAACTTACTATTTATTTACCACATCTTCTGGGACATGACTACAAATTGGTTCCCAACTTGGGAATATACAAACTCCCCAAACTAATATGTAAAACAAATTGTTCCATCATTCCATGGTTAACAATTGTGAAGAATTATTGGTATTATAAATAATATTCAATTGAAATTTTAGAACAGATATGACTCTGCCTGAGTAGTTTATTGGAAAATCATTTGTTTCACATCAGTTTTGGCATCCCGTATTCACTGTGAATTATGTCATTATAGCCCAGTTTATTATATTTCTGCTTGTTCCGCTGTGTATATATGTGTCTTAGGTTTTAAAAAGGTAATTTGTGCCCTCAAAATGTATTATGTAACAAATTGTGATTCATGCAAATCACTTTGATTTGTTTTCCAAAAATGTAGCTGGCTTCAATTAATCAGTTGCTATTCATTTTATATGTTTCAATTGGACTCACAACAAAAGCTCCAGTGGGTTATCACTTACATGGGGGACTGGCCTCCAGAGGGTATAAAAGACTCAACAATCAGACATTATACCAAGCATACAATTATAGTGTGTGTCCCCACAAACTCCAATAAATCACACATCACATTATGTTGGACTCCCACGTCTCTGAAGTTCTCCCTTACCCAAGCCACCTACCTGCTGTAATCACAGCGTTCTGCTGTGCGTGGGTGCACAGCTCTTAACCTGCTGAGACTTATTTCATGACTCCTAATGTGTAGCAGGAGTCAGCCAAGCAGATTACTATATCTGTGTTCTGCAGACTGCCCATCAGGATAAATGAGTAGCTAAAAATGCTGAGCTTCTGTGCATGGACTTTGTTTAGGAAAGAAGGGAAGTAAAAGCAACATGTCAATTTCAATTGTGCTTAGATGTTGGTGATATACAATATTTTCATGTAGCTTTTATTACTCAGAACATAAAAGTGGACAAAGCAAAAACTTGCAAGAGATGTTATGAACTAACTATAGAAAATGTTCTATTCTATAAAGGTTTTATTTTAATTATGGGACATCTTAAGTGTAATTACCACTCACACTTTTACTTAAATGTCACATTGTCTCAACCCTATCCCATAGGATGAACAAATAATAATGGACTAGGATTAGCATTTTATAAGAGCTGTGTTATTATTTATTTTCCTAGCAATAACAGGGTACTTAGTGTCATCTAAACTAGAGGGCATTATTAAACCAAAAACACTTTTCTATGCAGCTATTTATAAACCATATATGAATAGTTCTAAAATATAGGGTACTGAAATGACTAATTGTATTGAGTAGGTACTCATTAGGAATAAAACTGCCCACAAAGGGAAGGCTTGTATATGGAATTCTGATATCACTCTGCCAGCCATGGCCAGGTTACTCTGATGACAATAACACAAGATTTTATCTGGGGATCTTTCTTTTGGGGCCAATTACCATGGAAATAAGTAAAGGTCAAAAGAATGTAGCATGTAGGGCTATTGAGTCTGAACTAGGTTGTACGAGATCTCAGGAAAGGAGACAAAACAACAGACTGCCATTTAGATGATGTATTACTCTGTGAACTTTGATGTGGTCGGCTATCGGTAAGACAAAATTGCACAAAGGTAAAGGCCATAAACAATAGTTTGTAAGTACTTCGGAGGAAAACTCAACTTTGACATTGTTACCATTTTGTGATTGCAGTTCTAATTTTCTGTTCTCATTCTCCTAATGTGATACATTAAAAAAAAGAGAGAGAATAAAAGTGAATAAACATTTATATATTTAATTTCTACCATGTTATTCATAATCAGAATCTTACCTACGGCATTGAGTGCAATGAACACAATAAAAATGTGAAGGATAACAATATCCATTTAAGCCAACAGAGGGTCAAAGAAAATAAGTAACAATACAGGCTTGTAGTCAAGACTGAGTACCAGACTCAGAATTCTCCCTTTGCTTTTTTATGGAAAGAAGAAATGTTTAGCTGTAAACGACAATGTATTTGTTTTACTGCAGTACCTATAAAAGATTTTTCTTTGTGAAAGATAGAAGTAAAAGTTACTACTTTAAATGACGTCCTGATCTCTAATTTGTTAGGAAATAGGAAGTTGCAATAGACTGCTGCAAAAGGCTGCACAATGCACCCCCAAAGATGTCCGTGTTCTAATCTCTGTACCGTATGTGGCAAAGAGACATTGCATACATGATTAAGTTAAGGATGTTGAGATGAGAAGATTATCCTGTATTATTCTGGAGGGCCCAAGGGTCAGAGTGAGAGCACAGGAGATGTGATGACAGAAGCAGGGGTTGCAGAGATGTTCTTTGAAAATGGAAGGAGCTAGGAGCCAAGGAAAGCAGGTGGTCTCTAGAAGCTGGAAAAGGCAAGGAAATGAATTCTCCTCTAGCGCCATCAGAAATAATGCAGCCCTGCTGACATCTTGACTTTAACCCTTAGTTAAATGATTTTAACTCATTTCAGACTCCTGACCTCCAGAACTGTAAAATAATAAAGTCGAAGACACTAAATTCATGGTAGTTTTTTATAGCAACAATAAAAAACTAATACGACTATCATCCCTACCCTAAAAATCAAAACCAAACAGGCAAAAAAAAAAACTTAGAGTTTTAAAACATAGTAGAAAGCTAATGATAAAAAAATCGTAAAGACAATTAAATTTTTAAATGGACAAGTTCTTCCTAAGACAGAATCATCTGGCTACTTTTATTGATGGGAAAATAGTAGAAGGGGGAAAAGAAACTAATCTTCCATGGATGGAGGTAAAGAGAAACCAGCTCAACTTTTAACAAACCTTGAATAGCTGTTGTGGGTTAGTGACAGATTACTGCCTGAAGGAGCCCCAGTCACAGAGTGGATCTGCACCTGCCCACCAACTCTCTTCCACAAGACCATCACTAAGTGCCTGGGGACAACATGCTAAATGCTAGGAGCAGAGAAAAAAAAAACTGAGGAAGGTCTCCCCTTAGGTACACAAAGCCTTTATCAAAATACAAGGCAAAACACACTAAAGGCTGCAGGCTGGGAGAAAGGAGGGGAGAAGAACAGAAATACTAATCTGCACAAGATATTCACTGAGTCTTTTAATGATTTTAAGGTAGTAGACCACTGAACTGGGAGCAGGGTAGGAAAACTGAGAGATGCCCTGAGGTGCACCAAGGGGTTAAAGGAGCAGGGCAGACAGAGATGTGCTCAGATACAGAAAGCCAAGGCAGGTCTGACAAGCAAAAATACTTTCAGTAACTCAAAAAGTTGGGAATTGAGTTTTAAAACATTGAACGATCTCAAGAGAATTATTGGCACTCATAACTCAAGGCCTGCTGAAAAGAAAGTGCTGATCCTGACCTCAACATATCTAAAGCCAGTGGCAAACTAAATCTAACTAAATCTACCATGAAGCCTATGCTCAGTGCAACTATGTATTGAGACTGACTCAGCACCCACCCTAGCAGCCTGACAGGGGGAGGGGGAAACCCTTTTCTGGCAGTTTCTACCATTCTTGACACAAAATGATTGCCATAGAATAAAAATTATAAAACAGGTAAAGAAATAGAAAAATGTGACCAATAAGGAAAAGGCGGAAAGAGGTTGACAGATGACCCAGATATTGAATTTAGCTAAGAAAAACTTTTAAAATAACTCTGATAAATGTGTTATAGAATCTAGTGAAACTTGATGCAGGAAGAGATTGAAATTTTCAGAAGATATATAGAACTATAAAAAAGAGCTAAGTAGAAATGCTAGACTAATATAGTTTAAAAGTTTATTCACTGGGCACAAAGGCATACTGGACACAGCAGGAGGAAAAATCAGTGAACTGGCAAACAGTTAGAGAAATCACCCAAATAGAAATAGAAAGAGAAAAAATATTTAATTTAAATATTCAAAACTTACTGAATAATATCAATTTATCCCCAATCCCCCGGGCTGTGGACCAGTGCTAGTTTGTGACCTGTTAGGAACCAGGCCACACAGCAGGAGATGAGAGAAAGGCCAGCTAAAGTAGCTTCATCTGTATTCACAGCCCCTCCCCAGCGCTAGCATTACTGCTTCAGCTCCACTTCAGATCATCAGTTAGATTCTGATAGGAGCACTGGTCCCTGGTGCCAAAAAAGGTTAGAGACTGCAGATCTACGATAAGTATAATTGGAGTTCCAGAGGGGAATGGGAGAGAATGGGGCAAAGAATTATGCTGAAGAAATAATGGTTAAGAATTTTCCAAAATTAATTAACTATACCAACCCACAGATTCTAGGCAGAACATATTCAAACTCGCAGAAACAAAAAAAAAAAATAAAGGGAAAACATTAAGAACAGCTGGAGGCAGGAGAACATTACATGTAAGAGAAAAGACTAATAATAATAGCTGACTTCTCATCACCAAAAAAAATAGAAATTCTAAAGGCAGAAGGCAATGAAATCATATCTTTGAAGTACTGAAATCAAAAATAGAATGCTGTATATAGCAAATATATTCCTTAGAAATAAAAGCAAAACAGACATTTCAAATAAATGAAGTTAAGATGATTTGTCTTGATAAACATGAATGCTCAAAATGTTAATTAAATATTTTAGTATTAAAAAAAAGAAGAAAGAAAAGGAGAAAGAGGAAAGAAAGGAAGAAAGAAAAGGAGGGAGGGAAGGGAAGGGAAGGGAAGGGAAGGGAAGGGAAGGGAAGGGAAGGGAAGGGAAGGGAAGGGAAGGAAAGGAAGGGAAAGGAAGAACGAAATAGAATTATGCCGTTGCACAATAATGTTTGAAGGTGGACTATGATAAGTTAAAGATGAATACTGTACTCTCTAGAGCATGCAGTTAAAAATAATATAAAGAGTCCATTAGGGAAATACCATGTAAGTCTAAAAATTATTTTATTAACTCAAAAGAAGATAGAAAAAGAGAAAGAGAGGAATATCAGGTGGTACATATAGAAAATAAATACCAAGATGATAGACTTTAAACCAATTATGTAAATAATAATAGTAGATATGCAAGTGCTCCATGAAAAGGCAGAGATTTTTAGACTGAATTAAAAAGTAAGACCCAAATGTATGTTATCTTTAAGATATACACTTTAAGTATAATGAGCAGATAAAGACCCAGACATAGGTTGAAATAAGAGTGGGAAAAGCTGTTGTAACTATCAGACAAAATAGACATTGACAAGAAAAGATAAATAGGGATATTTTTAAATGATAAATTGGCCAATTCATTAAAATGCTCTAAGAATTTTAAATATACATGCACTTAGTGACAGGGCTTCAAAATACACGAAGCAAAAACTTACAGAACTAAAGGGAGAAATAAACAAATCCATAATGATAATTGGAGATTTTAACAGCCCTCTGTCAGTAATTGATAGTCCAATAGAACAACTACAATAAAAAGTAAATAAGGATATAGAAATTCTATCATCCAAATTGAACAAATTAATATTTATAGAACAGTCCACTGACTCCAAAATATAAATTCTTTCAAAATGCACATGAAATAACCAAGATAGATCATATGCAGGGTTATAAAAGAAGTATAAAAACTGTCAAGAAAAAAAAAGCATACAGAGTATTTCTCTGACCAATAACAACATTAAATTAGAAATAGCATGTAGAAAACCTCAAATTATTTGAAAAAATAAGCTATATACATCTAAATAATTTGTGCACCAAATAATAAACCACTAGAAAAAATTAATATTTCAAACAGTGATAATGAAAATATAATATATAAAAATTTGTATGATGCAGCTAAGGCAGTGCCTGGGAGAAATTTATTGATTAGCACTCCTGAGTAAAGAAGTAAAGAAGAAATGTTTAAAATAAACCATCTCAGCTTTTATTTTAAGAAGTTGGGAAAAGCAGAGCAAAATAATCTAAAAAAAAAAATAGAGGGAAAAAATAAAGATAAAGTAGAAATCAATGAAAAAGAACACAAAAAAACAACACCACAACCAAACAACTTAAATGTTAGTTATTTAAAAAGATTAATACGTTTTATAAAATCCTAGCAAAATTGGCCGAGGGGAAAAAAAAGAAACAGCAAATTACTAGTGTCCAGAATGAAAGAGAGGCTAGCACTACAGGGCCTATAGCCATTAAAAAGAAAATAAAAGGATATTTTAAACAATTATAATCCAATAAATTCAACATAGGTGAAATGGAAATTCCTTGAGAAATACCCTTTTCCCAAACTGACACAGAGAAAAATTTAAAAAAATGAATAGTCTGGTATATAATAGGAGAAATAATTTGAATTAAAATTTTACACACACATACAATAATATAAAACAAAACAACAAAACAAACAAACAAAAATGTTAAATGAGCTCCAGATGATTTAACTGGTGAATTCTACTAATTTCAGAAAATATACCAGAAATATACATTTTTTTTATATTTCCTAACTCATTTTATAAGTCCACAATAACATTAAATTACAAACTTGACAAGGATAACATGAAAAATATTTTAAAGAAAATAGTTACAGATAAAAATCATTTTTGAATATATATAAAAATCCTCAACAAAATATTGAGAAATCAAACACTGCAATATATAAAATAGATGCTATCTATAGTCCATAATCAATGGCAAATATTGCAAGAATACAAGCTGTTTTAATAATCAAAAATTAATCAATATAATTCATCACAGTAACATAATAAAAGGGGAAATCATATGATAATGCAGAAAAAAACTGACAAAATTTAATGTTAATTTATGATAAAAATTTTCAGCAAACTAGAAATAAAAGAATTTTCTCATTCTAATAAAGGGCATTTATTAAAAATGTAGAATAATCATCAAACTTAATGGCAAAATATTGAGTACTTTTTCCCTAAGAAGCATAAGAATGTTCTCACCCTTTCTATTTTAACATTGTAGTCACTGGAAGTTCTGTCATTGCAATAAGACAAAAAAAAAATAAACAAAAACATAGATTTAGAAAGGTAGTAAAAAGAATACAGTTTTTTTCCCCAGACAGTAAGAGTATATACATAGAAATCCACAGGGTAAAAAACTACTAGAACTAATGAGTAAATTTAACAAATTTATAAGTTATAATATACAAAAATTTCTCCATATTAGCCAAGAAAATGAAAAATGAACTTTAAAAATATACCATTTATAAAAGCGTCCAAGAAATCAAATAACTAGGAATAAATTTACCAAAAAGTATGTCTTCTATCTGTTTTGAAAACTCTAAATTGTGACTAAGAAACTTAAAGAAAATCTAAATAAATAGAGAATATGTTCTTGATTGGAAGACTATATTGTTAAGTATTCATTCTCCCCAAATTGACCTATAGATCCCACATAAGTAACAAATTCCTATCAACATTTTTTTGAAGAAATTGACACGGTGATTCTAAAATGTATATGGAAATGCAAACTATCATCAGAACAACCTTAAAAGGACAAAGTTGAAGAATGTTCACCTTCTGATTTCAGGACTTCCTCTAAAGCTAAATTAATCAGGACAGTCTATTTTTTAAATAAGGTGAGGTAAATAGATCTAGATGTAAACAAACTACTGGTTTTCAACAAAGGCACAAGATTCTATGAGGAAAGCAGAGTCTTTTTAGCAAATGATGCTGGAAAAACTACAGCTATGTGGAAGAAAAAGGATCTTTAACCTCTGCTTACCACCAAATCAATCACAACATAACCAAAAATATCAATTTTTATAGATTATAGATATAAAAATAAAAGCTATAACTTTACTATTTTTTCCCCCTCCCCTCTCTCTCCTCTCCTCTAGTAACCACTAGTTTACTGTCCATGTCCTTGAGTCTCTGTTTGTTTGTTCTGTTCATTTGTTGAAAAGCTGGAACTTTAAGCTGTCAAATCTTAGAGTAGGCAAATTTTTTTAAAGTTCCAGAAGGATGTCTTAGAGCACATACCTTGGTTTATACTCAAGAGAGATAAAAATATATGCTCATAAAAAGAATGTTTACTGTATTATATAATTGAAATTTACTAAGAGACTAGAACTCTCTTGTCACCACCACCCTGCAAAAACACAGATAAATAAATAGGATGATGGTTTCATTAATTAACTTGATGGTGAGAATCATTTCATAATGTGTACATATATCAAATCATTACATTGTACACTTTAAATATATTACAATTTCATTTGTTAATTATACCTCAATAAAGCTACAAAATTGGTAGGATCGGCAATACCACTCTGTGGGAGGAGTGGAGACTGGTGTGCTCAAACTCGGCATGGTGGTCACCTTTTCTT
Source organism: Macroglossus sobrinus (assembly GCA_004027375.1). Taxonomy (NCBI): domain Eukaryota; kingdom Metazoa; phylum Chordata; class Mammalia; order Chiroptera; family Pteropodidae; genus Macroglossus; species Macroglossus sobrinus. The sequence continues at coordinate 341,922 of PVKZ01001334.1, forward strand.
CAGTCGATGTTACATTGAAGTAAAGTCTGTTGAAATGTACCAGGCAGCTTTTGGTAAAGTTTTTCCTGGGGACAACGTGGGCTTCAGTGTCAAGAATGTCTCTGTCAAAGATGTTCATCATGGCAAAGTGGCTGGTGACAGCAAAAATGACCCACCAATAGAAGCAGCTGTCTTCAAAGATTAGGTGATGATCCAGAACCATCTAAGTCAAATAAGTACCGGATAAACACCTATGCTGGATTGTAGCACAACTCAGATTGCTTGCAAATGTGCTGAGCTGAAGGAGAAGATTGATTGTCATTCTGGGGAAAATCTGGAAGATACCCCAGTTTTTGAAATCTCATGATGCTGTCATAGTTTATATGGTTCCTGGCAAGCCCATGTGTGTTGAGAGCTTCTCTGACTGTCCTCTTCCGGGCCATTTTGCTGTTCATGACATAAGATAGACAGTTGCTGTGGGTGTCATCAAAGTAGTGTACAAGAAGACTTCCGGAGCTGGGAAAGTCACCAAGTCTGCCCAGAAAGCTCAGAAGACTAAATGAATGTTATTCCCAATATCTGCCACCCCACTCTTAATCAGTCGGTAGAACAGTTTCAGAACTGTCTCAATTTGCCATGTAAGTTTAATAATAATAGACTAGTTAATGATTACAATGCATAAAAAAAACCTTCAGAAGGAAAAGAGAGACTGTTGTGGAACATTTGGTGTTTTCTGTGTGTGTGTGTGTGTGTGATTTTAAAAACTAATAACTAGTTTTAATGGGAACAACTTGGCCAAAAATCTGTCACAGAACTTTGAGGCTCATTAAAACAAAGTTTAATGAGAAATCTGTGTGTTCTTTTGGTCAACTTTCATAATGTCTTATAGTACTACTTAGGTAAGAGACTTAAAAAGGAGTTGCCCATCCATAACTTATTTTTGGTGTTACATCTGCTGAAACTTTAGAATTTGCTATATCTGGGATAATGTTTTGTTCTGGGTGGGTACCTTGGTGTTTTTTTGTTTGTTTGTTTTCGTTTTTTACCTTGTGTTGAGGAGAGTAGGTGTAAGCTAGTTTACAAAGGCCAAATTCTGTAATATTAAAATCCACATGTTGCATGTAAATTTTTGTGTACTTACATCAACATTGAGTAAATTTGTTGGTCAAATTTTAGTTTTCCAGTTATTGGAATGAAAGTTCTCACATGTACAAATACCTAGGTAGTTCAAAAGACCTAAAATGAGGCTTAAATGGTATTAAGCACTACCTTGTTACAGTTAATTGTATCCAGATTATAGGAAAAATAAATGATACTGGCAATTGAAAAAGCACACACACAAAAAGAGAAGGCTAGTTTTCTCGAGGCTGGAAGCCTGGTATGTTGGTACCTTATAGATATACACACACACATTCACATTCAACACCCTAATGTCATCAAAACTCAGTTTCATTGCCACCTACTCTGTGAAACCATTCCTGATCCCACATCCCCCCACCCAAATCTTTCTCTGTTTTCCCGGGGGATTTGATCTGCATCACCTTTAGGAATCTGTTACCTTCGGTTTACTTTTCTGCCTTTGGAAAGACTGTGAGTTATTATGCAAGAATCCCTATTCTTTGACCTCAAAGGCAGGAGAAGTGAAAGCAAAAAAAAATGAATGAGACTACATTAACTAAAAATGAGACTACAACAAAACTAAAAAAATGAATGAGACTACATTAAACTAAAAAGCTTCCGCTCACAAAAGAAACCAGCAATGAGGTAAAGACAACCATTCGAATGGGCAAATATATTTGCAAGCAACACCTCCGATAAGGGCCTAATATTCAAAATATAAAAAGAATTCACACAACTCAATAACAACAAAAGGAAAACCAAATAATTCAATCAAAAAATAGGCAGTGGACCTGAACATACAATTCTCTCTAGGGGATATACAAATAGCCAACAAATATATGAAAAGATGCTCAACATTTTTAGCTATTAAGAAAATGGCTATAATCAACAGGACAAGTAATAACAGACATTGGAGAGGATGTGGAGAAAAAAGGAACCCTCATACACTGCTGTATTTGGTGGGACTGCAAATTAGTATAGCCACTATGGAAAACAGTATGGAGTTTCTTCAAAAAACTAAGAATTGATCTGCCATATGATCCAGCAATCCCTCTACTGGGTATTTACCCCATAGTCTTGAAAACCCATATCCGAAAAGATATTTGCACATCAATGTTCATAGCAGCATTATTCACAGTGGCCAGGACACGGAAGCAACCAAAGTGTCCTACAATAGATGATTGGCTAAAGAAGCTGTGGTACATATGTACAATGGAATATTACTTAGCCATAAGAAGAGATGAAATACTGACATTTGCAACAACATGGATGGACCTTGAAATAATCATGCTAAGCGAAATAAGCCAGACAGAAAAAGTTGAAAATCACATGATATCATTTATATGTGGGATATAAACCTAAAAGCAACAAATGAATAATAGGACAAACAAACAGAGACTCATGGACATGGACTATAGACTAATGGTTACCAGAAGGTAGAGGGTAGGGGAGGAGTGGGGAGATAGATGAGGTAAAATAGGTCAAATAATGGGGAATAGGAGAATGGTGAAGTGGGGAAAGGGGATCAAATATATGGCAGCTGAAGGAAACTGGACTTTGAGTGGTTAAACACACAATAGAATATACAGATATCAAATTATAATGTACTCCTGAAATTACATAATTGTATTAACCAATGTTATCCCCAATAAACTTAACAAAAAATAAATTAAATTTTAAAAATAGAACCCCTATTCTTTGAAGCCAGAAAACCTACCTCCTTCAACCTAGGCCAAAAATTTAAAGTCTCTGGACCTATTTCCTCATTTGTTATAATGAAAGCAATGAAGATTAAATGAGACTCCCTGATTTTAGAACAGTATCCAGCATATAGTAGCATCTTCGTACATATTAGCAGTTTGTATTGTGTAATTATTTTCATACATCTGTTTCCCATACTCCCTTGTACATTCCTCAAGGATAAAAATTGTTCCTATTACTTTCTTTCATATAGTAAGGTCTTAAAAATAGTTCAGGAAAGAAAATAAAGGGAGGAAGAGAAGGACATTTTAAGTGGATAAGCAACATTAAATAGCACTTCAGATAAAATGTGTTCACCTAACACAGAAACCAGGGAAATATATTGTATGATTAGATTCTCTTCAGAGAGAATGCTATCCACTATAAGGTTCCAGAAAAAAAAAGACATGTATTGTAGAAGTAATTTTAAATATGTGAGTTGTATTTGTTAGAAAAATTAGAGTAGTTTTTCCTAGCTCTACTACATTTTATTTACCACACAACATCCAATAAACAATTTGGTATTGAACAAAATAAAGCACCAACTGTTAACACTGAGTATCTCACTCTTTAGCAGTTGGTACTATCATTGCTGGAGGCTTCCCTGAACACCAAATAAGTAAAGAATGAACCTAAAATATGTAGGGAATAAGTAGGGAAGCACAAGTAAAGAGATTTGAAGGACATGACAGATTTGAAGGACAGAGGTCTGGGTGATTTTCAAGGATAAAAAGCTTAAATCTACCTGGATGGCAATAAAACACTTCCTGCTCTAAATTCATCTAAAAAGCTGGTATGTAGTTTTTCATTCACAACAGCATTTGCCTGACTGACCAACTATCATTACATTTATAAACAGAACAAAAAGAACAGAGTAAATCCTATTTCAATGGAAAAACATATTTTATTCCATTTCAGAGCTCCAAGATGCCATATATGGATAAGAACTTTCCAAGGTTCTGAGCTACAGAATTTTCTGAAATGGCAAAAGCTACAAATTCAAATATATAAAAATAGATAGGTCTGCTTGGCTCCTTGGCCCAAATTAGATTCAATATTACAAGTCTAGTTCACACACACATACAAGGATACAAATAATTATTGTCCATAAAATAAACATGGGAAAAGATCCAGACTGATAAAGTGAGATAAATATTCAATTAGAGAAAGACTTGACACAAAACAAGTTAGGACATAGTCCTACCAAAGTAATCTAAATTGGCAAATTTTTGCCTTGTAGTTACCCAATTTATTCACGTATTTATGATTTGACTACAAAAATAAAACTTTTTATTCTGAGTAGTAGTCTTACAAATATTTAGTTTTAACATTTCCTTTTTATTCACTATTTTAAAATGGTTTTTTCTCAGTGTGTCTGAAAAAGACTTTGTAGCCTTCCCTTATCCAATGTTATTAAAGTTTATACTTATGACTTTAAATCTTGACGGGTAGATGCTAAATAATAAAGCCATCCCCAAAAAGTTCAGTCTTCTATAAAGTAATAGAGTCAAACAGAATATAGGACTCAGGTGCCATTGATTGAGACTGTTTTTCACATAATTTAGCTTTACTCAGTTTATTTATGCACACTGTACTGATTGTAGAATAAAATTATAATGAAATATATTTGCATTTATAACCTGTCTCCTGCAGGTAGCCCAGAATTTCTGAAGCATATCCAATTCAATATTATTTTATTATTTTTAACAAATTAAATGTCATTTAATTTGTATACCTTTATAAACCTTTTATATAATATATTTATAATTCAGAAAAAAATTCCCAGCAAGGATAAGAGTTCCCATTTTTGACTTAGGAAAATAGTGTTACACATGCTTAAGACATATTTTAAATCTAAATCTCTTACTACTTAAGCTACATTCCCAGAAGGGAATGTCCAGAGGACAAGAGGACAGCAGCCCCTGGGACCCACTACCACTCCTGGACAGGCACAGTCTAGGGTTAGCAGGGAAGAGTTCAAGTCAATGACCATTTACTAACTGACTACTGCAATTTATTACACACTGTGCTCTATTCTAACCAAATCAATATGACTTAAAGCTTTCCTGGTTAGTTCTTCAGGCTCCAAAAGGAAAATTTTGTTTGTATCAAACTCTTCATTAAATGAGAGAACTTACAATTGCACTGGTTTCTACTCATTTGGCATTGGCAATATTCCTTGAATAAAGATGCCCTAAGAATACAGAAAGATGCAACTTTTCATCTTGGGGTAGCACCAGAAGTAAGCCAAGAAAACCTTTCAGTTTTGGAACATTCTCTTGAATGACTTAATAGATGGTTTTCTCCTGTTCGTTTTGTTTTCACTATCTGAAACTCCTAAAAAGGTTAACTTTCTTATCCTTTTGGTCATATTATTTTTCTCTTTGTATTTTGTGTCTATTTTTCTTAACAATGCCCTCACTTTACTTTTTTTTTTTTTTTTTGGACTTCTGTTCTCACTATTTTGCTTTTCATTAACTCTTTTTCTCTCTGATGTGCCTATATATAACAACCTGTTATTTACTTCAAGAATGAAGTATCTTACCTTTGTGAGGATATGAATGATCATTTTTTGAAGTTTTCTCAATCCAGCCTAGATCTCTTTCCTCTAGGATGCATTTTTAGTTTATTTGAGCCTGCAGCGTTCATATTAAAGGTTTTCCTCAAATGTCTAGCGATCCTTGATTTCCCACTCATATGTAAGCATGGGATTCTATAACTGATCTGAAAATCCAAGCTCCAGAACAAGGCTTGTAAAGCGCAACAGCGATTTCACTATATGGTGATCTGGCTGAGTTGTTTTATCAGGTAATCCTGAGGTCATCATCTTCAGTTCTTCTGAGCCATTGAGTCCCAGAGAAGAATCCCACAAGGCCCTGGTACAAAATGGCTGCCAGGATTCTGGAAACAAAGTGGAATAAGGAGTTACAGATGGAAATGTCTTATTTAGGTGGAAATAATTCACTTACGGTTTTTCTTTCAGCGCCTCCGGACTCAACTTGAAACAGACTTCCATACCATCTTGCTTTCAGCCCTACCTTCATTTCCACTTTTAAAGACACATGCCACAAATTCCTAAGCCTTTTAGGTGTTTGTGATGTAAGTCAAGTTATTCATCACTTTTCCTGACTGCCAGCGAAGATGGGGTCAGCTCTCCAAGCTCTGCTAAGTCAGTCGCCACTAGCACATCTGCTTTCAGAGTTCGGAATTATAAGGCTGTTGTTGCTCCCCTCTTCTTCAGCCTTGTGAGCTTAAGACTGTGGATTTCAGTGGAGCAGTGCTGCTCCCAGGGGTGTATTGAGAATTTGTCTAACTGGTTTGTTTCTTTTCTGTTATCAATAATTCAGGGATACTACTGCCATTCCATAGACAAGAGACAACTTCATTTTTGTCATCCTATAAATATTTTTCTTATGGAATCATAACATAGTCTAGTCTCAGACTAAGAATCCTGGGACTATATATATTTCTGAGATAAAGACCGAATTCTGCAGAAATGACTGAAATGGATTTTTTTTTTTACATTTGTAAAGGGAACGTTGCTTTCTTATTTTGCTTAGCTCTGATCACAAAGATTTTTTTTCTTTTCCAGTGTCTATTAATCTACTCAGAAATGCAAATTAGTTGTTTATTTTATTAACAGTACTTTGAAAAATTAAGCAAGCTGAGTTTGCAGAAATTCTAGCTGTTTTTGTTTTTTCGCATTTCTAATTGCATCCTTCATGAGAATGCATAATTAGGCCTTGACTCTAATTCATGATAAATACAATTAATTCAAATATTTAAAAATAATTAACGACAACCTCCGAAAGAGCAAGATTAATGAAACCTATAAAACAATTAAGCAAACTTCAATTTACTGTCTTATTTGCCTTGACCAACTTTAAAACATGAGTCTCCACTAACATACTAAAGAACTGGGAAAGGGAAAGAAAAAAGAGAAAAGTTGTACTTTTTTATCAAAAAAATAAAATACTATGAGAATTTAGTGGCTATTTCTTGAAGAGACTCAGTCTACTGGTAAGAGAGTAATTCTTTTAATATACTTTCCTCACAAACTTTGAAAACGAAAAACTGGAGAAATGAATTGTTCCAACAAGAATTCTTTTTCAATACCTGGAAGTTAATATTTTTATCTCACACAGATATTTATGTTAATGAACATCTTATTTCCCTTGTGATCTGCATTGCCTTATATTCATTATTCTATGTCAGTAAAAGACTTCCAGAAAAGGATTAAAAATAATGTCACATTTAGTGCTTTATCTTCAGAACTTCACATGAGAATTAGGAACACTGTCAAAACTAATTAAACCATTATTTTTCTGCAAAGGTAGGATAAATGTACATTGGTCATATTACACTAATAATCTGCCAGATAATCTTGTTAAATAATTTACACAATATTCTGTTGGCCTACTAGAGTTTAAAATAATAATATTTATTATATAATTAGAAGAAATTGCTAATATTTTAGAGAAAATTATTTTTCCAGTGTATCATCATCGATAGACTAACAAATTTAAACTGTTGAGAGCAATCCTATTCACTAAAGAATTAACATATGGCATATCTACTGTGGCCATTTCCTGAGAGTAATAATTTTATTTCTTCAGCTATTTACATAGGATTTCCTCATTAGAGTATTGGAAAATATCTTTATTTGTTTTCAAGGTTAGTTTAAAGTACATATAAGTAACATTGTTAGTTTATCCCCAATGACACAATTCATATTATATTTTGAAACAGATTTTAATGCTCGAACTGTTTGTGGACAAAAAATACTAGTGTGCCCAAAAGTCTATTGTTTCTGTGCCTATAAATTACTCTTCTGGTAATTTCCCAGATGTTTCCAGCTTGCTACAGCTAGTTGAATATGGGCTAGTAAAAGTCTCCTCATCCCTGCTATCCCAAATCATTCATACAATAAATGTTATATAATGCTATGGACTTCTTTCCAAAAGGGGGCTTCAGAACAGCTCAGGGAATAGAACCAGAGGTCTATGCATACCAAATATATGATCTCTATAAAATATATATATAATCAAGTATGTCCCAAACACAAATGTTTTATTAATACTTTAAAGTCATATATATCTATGGGAGTATATTAAAAATGGAGGTTTTGAAAGAGCATCACTTCTACCCTAACTATAATAAAAAGCAATATGAACCACAAAATAATCACATTTCTTGTATCCATCAGAGAACTAACATCAAAAAGCAACCAAGTAGTCTGAAATCTAAGGAAAGACAGGCCCCTCTAAAGAGAAGAGAAGTGAAGATTGCATAACTGTAGCAGTATAGGTAGGAAAGAAATACTGAGCATCCACTGGATGCTAAAGAGAAAGAATCTGGGTAGCCTGTGAGGCCAGAGAAACCCTCTTTTCGTAGTATAGACCTGGAGAGGGGAGCAACCACTTCTGTGGAAAAATTCTAAATTCCTGCCAGATATTTCTCCTCTATGGAATAAAACTCTTAACCCAGTGGGCAAAAGGTAACAAATTTGTTGCAAACAGGGCATAGATTAAGTCCCACTGGATCTGGAGAAAGGGTAAAAGATAAAGTTCCTAAATCCCTGGGGAAAGGATAAAAAATTTCCAAGGCCCAGTCTATTAATGGACTTATACTGCAGGGGGAGAGACTGGAAATTCTCACTCACAAGACCCACCAAGGTAAAATTGGGCTGCCACAAAGAAGAAAAGCAGAATCACTGAGAAATCTCCATCTAAAGACAAATGACATGCCTAAAACTGAGGGTGGACTAGGACACCAAAAATCACATTTTCCTCCACCTCCAGGCTAGGAAGAACTGGATAACAAGCAACATCAGTTTTTTATTATAAGAGAGACATGAGCAGAGCATGGGACAAAACCCCTTCTTAAGGAGAGTCACAAAGAAGGATAAAAGCAGAAGATAGAGAAGGAACATTATAAAAACTTTCTAGTAACCCAACCCATACCAAATATATAGAGGAATTTGCAATTTGTTGTGCACAGAAGATAACCTTAGCAACAACAGCTAAGCACAAACACAGCTCTGGAAGCAAATCTCAACGTTAATGAACTAGCAAAAGAGACTTGCTTATTTCTAGGAATAAATACTACTTACTTTGATCTAACTGTTCTACGTATGATGGCAAGATTCAGAAGGAAAAAAAAGAATCTCTTGTCAAGAAACTAAGGTATCAATATCACCAGACCCAGAGGGGAACCAGATATTGAAACTATCAGAAAAGGAATTAAAAATAAGTACTTTTAACATGTTAATGGCTCTGGTTTAAAAGATAGAATGTATTAAAAGATAGGAAATTTCACCCAATAGAAGGAAAAGTCTTAAGAAAATACTAGAAATAAAAAAGTACCAAGAAGAAGAATGCCTTTGACATCTTTTAAGCAGACTTAACACAAATAAAGAAAGAATCAGAAAACTTGAATATAGGACAATAGAAGTTTCATAAATGAAAGCAAAAAGACAAAAAGGCATGAGTTCAAAACAGAACAAAAAGAGAGCATCCAAAAGTTATTAAACAGTCTAAAATTTGCATAATTATAATTCTAGAGAAGGAAAAGAGAATTAGGCGCAAGATATATTTGAACACACAATAGCCAAGAATTTTGCAAAAATGATAAAGTACATCAAAACAAAAATCTGAGGAACTCAGAAAACACCAATAATAATAATATTTTAAAAATCTAGTCGCAGTGTCTTGAAACTGCTGAAAATGAGAAATAGAGAAAATCTTGAAGGCCAAAAGAAAAAAAGACACATTGTATATAAAGGGAAAAAGATGAGAATTACAGCAGATCTTGTTTCAAAGTATGCAAGCCAGATAAAATATGACACCATTAAAGTGTTGGATAGATAAAAGTCAGTCAAAAATGCTACACACACTGAAAATAATGATTAAAAATTAAGGAAAACTAATCAAATTCTCAGATAAACAAATACTGAGAGAACTGATTTCCAAAAGACCTACATTACAAAAAAATATTGCAGCAGATTCTTCAAGCAAAAGAAATATGATACTAGACAAACCTGAATCTACACAAAGAAAGGAATGTCCCCGCAAAGGGTTAAAATAAAGTTAAAAGTCTTTTTTTCTTATTTTTAGTCATCCTAAAATATAATTTACTGTCTAAAGTAAATAGTGTTAAAACTAAGAAATATATTGTGTCATATAGCATATAAAACTGATATTTTTTTTCTTTTTTTTAACTGATATTTTTGAAAAAAACAGCATAGAAGATGGGAGAGAGGAGTTTGGAATATACAATTATAAGTTTCTATTGCTACACAGGAAGTAATATATGAAAGTAGACTTAAATTATCATAGATGTGTATTATAAACCAATTAAAGAATTAAAAGATGCATAAATAAAATATAATTAATTTTTACACAAAAATAATAACAGTAAATTGTGGAGTTTATAACCTGCCATACATGAAAAGTGAATGGTGATAGTATAATCACCACTAGTCAAGAGAGGGAAGAAATAGAAGTATACTATTATAAAGTTTGGTTGTTCTAGAGAATATAACACCACTTAAAAGTACACTGTGATAAGTTAAAGATGTGTGTTATAAACTAAAGCAACCACTAAAATAACAGAACCAAGAGTTCTCTAGGTTTAAAAAGCAGAAGTAGTTGCTTGGGTAAGTTAGGGGGTGCGGTTTGACATGAAGTGTAGGCAAAAAAGCATAAAGTAATGGAGAATGATGGGTACATTCACTATCTTGATTGTGGTGACAGTTTCATATGTATACATATTTCAAAATTCATCGATGGCATGGTTAAATATGTGCAGTTATATACATCAATATATTTTATTATATCTCAATAAAGCTGTTTTTTAAAAAAAAAACTCTAGCAAGCAAAGAGTCAAATTTTTTTTAATGAGCAAAAGATTTGAACACACACTTTCCCAATGAAATATAGAAATAGTCAAATAAAAGATGCTCGTGAAAAGATACTCAACATCATTAGTCATTAAGGAAACACAAATTAAAAGTATATTGAGATGTTTCTTCACACCTTCAAGGTGTCTGACAACATCAAAGGCTGAAGAAGATACAGAATAACTGGAACTCTGATACATGTTGCTGGAAATGCAAAACAGTACAGCCACTTTGGAAAACAGTTTGGCAGTTTCTTATAAAGTTAAACATATTTACAATAGGACCTTGTTCCTAAGATATTTATCCATGAAAAACGGAATCTTTTGTTCATACAGAAACCTATACATGAATGTTTCTGGAAACAATCTAAATGTCCTTCAATTAGTGAATGGATAAATAAACTGTGAAATGTCCGTGCAATGCAACACTACTTAGAAATAGACGAGAGAAAACGGATATGCTCAACAACACAAATGAACCTCAAAACTATTTTACTGAGCAAAAGAAGTGAAACACAATAGAACACTTACTATATGATCTATTTATATAGCTATGGTGGTAGTAGGTAAGGAAAAAAATTATCTCAGTTTTTTTGCCTACACCGAAGCCTGCTTTTACTTTATTAAGTTAATAAAATTACTGGAATTTTTATAGGTGAATTCCTACACAAATTCAGACATCCAACAGGAAAAAAAAAATCTTACCTCTTCGCAATGTAGGTCTGATAGAAGCAAAGGTGAATGTTAAAAAGGTTTTTAACTGCATTTACAAAGTCTTAACACCAAAGAAAAAGCTGTTTTCTGGGCTGTGCATTCTACTTAATAGGACTATCTATTCATTTTAATCTTCTTAACATTCCAAGGCTGAAATGCTTGAAAATTTCAACATAAGAAACACTCTCAGAAGGCTTATCTGTTATGTTAAGAAGAGGTATAATGTTAACTTTCAAAAGCAGAATTCAAATTCATATGGACATTGACAACTATGTCAAATAGTAAATAAAATTTGTATAAAAAAGAGATTAGGAAAATACATATTAAAATGTTAATAAGTTGTGAAACTATGAGTTATTACTTATTGGTATTTTGCAGTTTCTATAGTGATACTTTGTGATGAAAATTAGTAAAAATTACTTCTAATTGTTAAGTATAAATGAAAAGATAAGTACATTGCTTGTTGCCCTGCATATCTCTTTATCTGAAAGTTTTATGCACCTTACTCTGACAATGTTTTAAGATGAGCAGAACATTTGAGCTTCAGCTAACTTGAAAAGTTTCTTTTCATAATGCAGGCTAATAGGATACAAATATCTTTTTTTTCCCCCCAGTTTTGAATGAAGAACTTTTTTGCCTAGAGTTTCTATTTTTCAACACAAAGCACTTCTGACTTGAGCAGCTGTATAAACACATATTGAAAGTTCATATATTGGCAATAGAAAATTAAGCGGAGGCAGGGAGCATATCCTACATGCATCTAGATGCTCTTCCCCAAGGACACTGACCTCTGAATAGTGCTGACAGGGCAGGTCATTCATCAGTCTCAAGATGGCCAGCATTTCCTTTGACTTCATAAAACAGTAGCATGGCCAGCTCCACCCTCTGAACCTTCTAGGATACTGCCAAGTTACTCATCACCACACTAGTCTTAGGAGAGGTTTTCTATATTTTTGTATTCATATTCCTACACATTTCTTAAACTACTTACAAACCTCAAAGTGTTCTGACTTGTAAGGTGAGGGCCTGTTGATATTCCAGTGCTCAATTTGCAAGTGAGTAATGTATATCCTTTGATATTCTTTGCAGTCTCAGGTCCCTGATGTGAACTGAGACTGTTACACTAGGTAATTGCAAACCAGCAGCAGATTTACTGCAAAAGGGAGGAAGGGGTATTGGGAGTGGGTTCAGGTCAGGGTGAGGGTGGGGTGGGGGGTGGTCAGGTAACACAGGCAAACAACCAAAAGAGAAGAGCATAGTCTCAGCATTTTTCTTTATGAAACCAATATATGACCTGGATTTTTATGAATATAAAGAAACACGTTGCAAGCTCAGGTTGAGATCTGTTTGATTGTTTCAAAGCAATTCCAGACCATCAAAACAACCCAGTGTCATCGACACTTTAATATTGATATGGGATTCCAAAGCAAACCCCGTAGCATGCTCCTGTGCATCGTGTCTTCATTATTTTCTTGGTCCTCTCTGACTTATTTTGCCTTAATAAAGTCCTTGTCTCCCTCTTCAGCCCAGTTTTTTACATTGATATTCTTGACTCCTTGGTGGTTTCTTCTATAACTAACCAAGATGAGAACTGGAGATAACATAAAAATTCAATAAGTGGTTATAATTATTATTGTTGTTTTCATCAGACTATCAGTTACCTGTATTTTTGTCTCTCCAGTCCTATAAAACTTTCTGTTTTCCATATCAAATTTAAAAGATTTTTATGAATTCTATGCCCTTACTACTCAAAGTACATCTCTAGACGAGCAGCATTGGTGTCCCTAGGACCTTGTAGGAAATGCAGTCTCAAGCCTACCCCAAGCCCGCTGAATCACAACCTACCTTTTAACAATATGATTCATAGGCATGCTGTGCTAGAAAAACAGTGTTAGAGCACTCATAATTGGCGCCATTTTGCTTGTTCCAGTTTTCCTTTAATCCTCACATATATCCTCTAATGCCAGCAAGTTAATCTTGGTAGTCCCTCCCACTTTGTATTTTTTTACATGCTGTCTGACATTGCTTCATATGAGTATTTTTCTTCCTTTTCTATTATTGTCCAGGTTTTACTAGTTCTTCAAGGTTTATCTCAAGGTCAACTTTTCCTTTGAATAAAGAATCTCACTGAAGTTGTTTGACCTTGTTCTCTGGCCTGACCTCAGCTTTGATTACCTTTGCCAGATACACTGGCACTTAATTTTATTCAATATACAACATTATTACTCTTGTATTCTTTTTTTCTTATGTATCTACTGATTTCATGCATTCCCACAAAAAAAAAACTGTAGAAACCATGTTATACAGACTCTATTCAGGATTACTCTCACATTTGGTGCTTAAATAAATGTTGTTGGATAGATTCAAGCTAAGTTTCTTAGACATCAAGCAATAATCAAGACATGAGATGAGGAAAAGTGACAATATGTTTATAAACACTATAAATTTTCTACTAGCAAAAATTTGTCCTTTGTAAGTCATTCCTATAACTGAAAATTTAAGGAGCATAGGAATATTTTTCAGATCACTTTTTGTATTCTTCAGCTCTGTGACTTTTATTTGGTACTTTCTTATATTTTCTGTCTCTTGGTTGAAGTTCTCACTGTGTTCATCTACCCTCCTGAGTTTGGTGAGCATTACTTTGAACTCTTTATTAGATAGATTACTCATCTCCGTTCCACTAAGGTAGTTTTCTAAGGTTTTATCTTGGTTGGTTTTTTGTTTATTTGATTGGGACTCATTGCTTTGTTTTTCTTGACTTTCTGTGTTGCTTTTTATGCAGTGGACGAAACATTGCTAGGCAGCAATCAAAGACCATGGCACCAGTCATGTGTAAAAGTTCCCCAGACCATGGAAAAGCTCCCCTCCAGGAAATACTGGTGCTCCAGAGTGTGGCAGAGAATGTGAAGATGGCACCCACTAGGTGGAGCATGGCAGAGTGAGAATGGAAAGATGGTGCCCTCCAGTCTCAGACTAAGAGCGCCTTAGCAGGTCTCCGAATGTGTGTCAAATCAGATGCCTGTCCCTCAGGTTGATGCTCCAAGATAATGAAGGTCCTTCTTTCACACAAAGCCAAGACAGCCCTTGATCACAGCTTCCATGCTGGGCTCTGGAGCAGGCAAGTCCTCTGATAGCTTTTTCTCAGATTGTTATAACCTTAAGGGCCTTGTTGACTTGAGCCTGGTTGGTTTCAAAGCTAGATTCTTGTCTCTCTAGTGCAGGTCTTAAAAGTTGGGGTTCCTGAGGTGGGACTCAAATCATTTGCTCTTCAGGAAACAACTCAGGGTTTTGAGTTCTCTCCTGACTGTGAGCCACTGCATTGGGAGGCAAGTGAGGTTGATGGTGAGATTATGGCCTTGCCTTTTCCATGGGCTTAGATATGGGCCTTCCCTCATTCTCCCTGAGGCAAGTCTTTCGGCTTTTTTCAGATGGAGTTGTTCCATATGTGGCTATAAATTCAATGAGTTCATGGGAGGTGATGAGTTAGAGATCCTCTTAAATTGCCAACCTAAACGAGAAACTCAAACATAGGGTTATAAAGATATGGTAGAACTACAGTATTCAGATTATTTATTTTTAATAAATAAATTATCTAATTTTATGTTACTTTAATATTTATTTATGATTATCACAAACAAGGCAAATTTCTAGGAATGTGTCATAGAACACTGAAAAAACATAATGAAATATCTGCCCTTGTGGCTCTGATATTCTAGCCCTCTATATTTAAAAGTGGATCTTGTATTCTAACTCTACATTTAATAGAAATAAAGTCCTAGAATAATTGTTCACACTCAGTTGTTAGTGTCACTAGGGACCTAATCTATTAAATATTTTTCTTAGACTGTAAGATTTAAAGGTAAAATAGAAGGCATTATAAATCTATATTATTTTTTATGTCTAATATAATTTTTACATGAAAGAAAAAATCATCTTCAGTTTTTAGCTAGTACAGAATGAAATAAAATTTCTTAAGCAGAAAGCATGTAAGCTGACTTTATCCCTTAAAATATATTTGTTTTATTTTGTTTCATTTTAATTCCTTTAAGCAGTAAGTATATGTGTGAGCATACTCATCTCCCACTCTCAGTTAATAGGTCTCACTATTTCTTTTTGTAATCATTTTATCAAAGCATGGCACATAGTAAGAGGCACACATTTTAAGTGTACACCTCAAAGGATTTTTGCAAGGCAAAAATGTCCACATAACCATCATCTAGATCAAGATATAGAATATTTGAAGCACCCCAGAACACTTTTTTATGTTCTCTCTCAGGCCTTACTACACCTGTAGGAAACCACTAATCTGACTTCTGTCCCTAAAAATTAATTTGCATATTGTTGCAATTTATAAAATGTAAAATACCCTTTTGCATCCAGCTTCTTTTGCTCAAAATTACACCTGTGAGATTCATCTACATTGATGCACTTGACAGTAGTTTCTTCCTTTATGTTGTATAGTATGTTCTTATAAAATATGCCACAATTTGTATATCCAGTCTGCTGTTGATGGATATTTGGATTGTTTCTAATTTGGGGCTATTCCAAATAATACTACTATTATATTCTTATAAAATATCTTTTGTTACACATTTATACTCATTTGTATTGAGTATATTCCCAGGATTAGAATGGTTGGGTCATAGAGTTATGCATATATTCATGTAGATATTACCAAGTTGTTTTTGAAAGTTATTATACCCATTTACTCTTCCGCCAGTAGTTAAAGTTATTCCACATCCTTGTCAACACTTAATATTGTCAGTTTTTTTTTTCATTTAAGCCATTCTGGTGAGCATATACTAATATCTCTTTTTAGTTTTATTTTGCATTTAAGTTGCATTTTGAGCAACTTCTTATATGTTTATTGTCTATTTTGGTTATCCTCCTTTTTTGCACATTTTTAATTAGGTTGTTTTTATTTTTCTCATTGGTTTGCAAAATTAGGGAAGGAGGAATTGTATGCATTGTCTATGTAATAGTAAGCTTTCATGAAGTTATGTTACTTAATAAACAACCTCAAAATCTCAC
This sequence comes from Macroglossus sobrinus, assembly GCA_004027375.1. Lineage (NCBI taxonomy): Eukaryota > Metazoa > Chordata > Mammalia > Chiroptera > Pteropodidae > Macroglossus > Macroglossus sobrinus. The sequence continues at coordinate 358,404 of PVKZ01001334.1, forward strand.
TGACTTAGAACAATGAACATATATTTCATTGTTGATTGCAGCTCTTCTAGACATTGCTAGACTAAGTGGGGCTCAACTTTTCTTGGCTCAGCGTGGCTTAATGTATCTTCCCATTCTAGAAAGCAAGCTATAGATAGGCCTACTCTCTGAGATATCCTGTTCTCATGATTGAAGCTCAAAGTAAGAGATGGAACTAGAAGAAACTATTAATGCCTCTAGAAGTATCTTTTCGGTTATGAAGAACATCATGTCTATTTACATGCCATTGGCCAAAACAAATCAAGAGATCAAGTCACTGGGGTAGGGAAGTACTCTCTCCCTAGTAGGGAGGATTAAGGGGGTAGGAGTAAACAAGGATAAAAAGCAGTGAACAAATAATACAATGTACCACAGTTGGATACATATTAGGATAATGTTCTCCCACTCCTCCTTAATAAATGTCTTAATAATAATGAAGTACAATTTAACAGTCATTTTATTTATGATTTGTACTTTTTGTATCCTTGCTTTTCATAAGGACATGATTATATTCTTCTATGTTGAGGACTGCACTCTTTCTGTAAGGGACTAAATAAAAAATATTTTTGCTTTGCAAGCCATATGCTCTATGTTACAACTATTCAGCTCTGTCATTACAGCACCAAAACTATTAGAGACAATATATAAATGAATGGGTGTGGCTATATTCAAATAAGACTTTATTTACAGAAATAGATGACAGGATGAATTTTTCCTCTAGATCATATGTTGCTGGCCCTATTCTATGTTATCCTCTAGAAATTTTATTGTTTAGGTCTACGGCCATGCCACCTTGAATGTGCCCGATCTTGTCTGATTTCAGAAGCTAAGCAAGGTTGAGCCTGGTTAGTACTTGGATGGGAGACCACCTAGGAATACCAGGTGCTATAGGCATTAAAAAAAAAAAAGTTTTATTGTTTAAAACTTCCTCAATTACAGCTGTAATTGATCTGTATGGAACTGATTACAGCTGTAATCGATCTGTATGGAATTGATCTAGTATCATTAATTAAAAAGATTCTCTCTACTATATTACAGTAGCAACTTAGTTATAAATTAAGTGATCATATATGTAGGTAAGGCCAACAATTTTGACGTTTTTCCACTTTTTTTGAAGGTTACGACATTATTCTGTTTGGGATTTGTAGAACTTCTTGAATCTGCAGCTCAATAGACCCAGCACTTCTGGAAATGTTGAGCCAATGTATTTTTAAATATCTTGCTCCATATTTTATCTCATGCCAATTTAGAGACTCCAATTACACATGTATTAGGACATGTTCAACATGTCTCATACGTCTTTAATTTTTTTCTACTATTTCATCTTTGTTGCATTTCATGCTTCAACCTGGGTATTTTTTACTATTTGAGTTTTGAGTTTTGTTTTTCATTCCTTTAAGCTGATGTTAAGCCCATCCATTAAATTTCTAATTTCAATTCTAGAATTTCCTATTTGTTCTTTTAAAAAAACCCTCCAATTCTCTGGTAAGTTTTCCATCTTTTAATTTATCTTTTTGAACATATTAATTATAGTTACTTTAATGCCAAACTGATAATTCTAATTTCTTAATATTCTGTTGCTCTGGTTCTATTATATGTATTTATTTTTTGATTTTTGGTCATTTGCCCCTATTTTATAATATGCCTGCTAATTTTTTTTGACTGTCAAACATTGTGTAGAAAAAGTTGTAAAGGATCTGGATGGTATTATCTTCTACAAAAAAAATTAATTTCTTTTGGCAGATAGAGTATGGGAAGGTTACTTTGACCCACTCAAGGCTGTATATTTCTCTTTGCTCTCACTCCTACAGAGTAAAACTTTAGCAAGTCTAAACTGTAATCCTGAGGGTTTTAAGCTCCTCCTTTATAGTTGGCCCGAAACTCCAGATTGTATCTCTCCAGAATCATGAAACTGCCAAATCTTTGCTTGACTCTTTAGCTCTTAGTGGTTGCTTTCTGCTTAGTGTCCTGGTCTCTTGGTGTTTAGCTTCACTGAAGAACAGTTGAGGAGTTGCACATGTCTCAAGGAGCAATTCCATATACAGTAAGTAGGTTCTCAGATAACATTGTTTTTGTTATAACAATGTTATAACATTGATGAGAAAAAAAAATCAATTCTTGGCAGGAGCCACTGTGTGATTTGCACGTTCTCTCCATAGCAGCATGGATTGTCTCCAGGTACTCCAGTGTCCTCCTACATCCCAAAAGATGTATACATGAGGTAATTGGGTGTCTAAATTGTCCCAGTCTGAGTGAAAGGAGTTGTGGGCCGAAGGGTGCCTTGTGATAAATGGCATCCTATTGAGGATTGGGTCCTGCCTTGCTTCCTGAGCTGCCAGAAGGTATTCTACTCTGAATTGAAACCCTGGAAACCCTGAACTGAAATGAATGGGTGAAAAAATAATTATCACGTTTGTTTTTATTAATATAGCTTACATTTATTTCAATGTTTGATATTAAATGTGTTTTAAGCTTTTAGAGTTTGGTCATGTTTTTGTGACCAGAAATATGCCAGAAACTGCTGCAAGCTCTAAATAATGCTCTCAGTTCAGGTTCCATGAGCTGTGCTTGCAATCTGCACTCTCTAATCCTAAATATAACTCTAACTCCAACACTAATTCTAAGGAATAGAATAAGAGCAGGTAAGGTCTGACTCATCTAAAGGTGTTTCTTTTGGGGGGGGGATGTTTTTACTGCTCTTATGCATTCAAACAATTGTTTTCTGATTGTGTGTGTGTGAGTGTGTGAGATCTTTTTTTAAAATTTACCTCTTATATTTGTTCTGTGGGAGGGCTAGTCTGTCTGGACAAAAGCAAAATCCCTGCCACTCCCTTTTTGTATCTGGTACAACGTATGTACTTATGTACTATCCCTGTAGGCACATAGGTTGTTGATCCTGTTTTTTTTAAGTCATTCAATGAATGAGTGGCCAACTTCAAATTATAAGAGAGTGCTAAGCACCTTGTCCTTGTACTCAACATTCCTCAGTATAACTTTCCCACCAACCAAAAGGCATATCTTAAAATATGTCAAAGTTCCTTTTCTAGCATTGTTTATTTTGTTTCTATTGATTCAAATGTCTTGACTATTGTAATGCGCCTTTTAGTCCAATTAGGGATTTAATAAAATTATTATAGCCTGAAACTCCAGGGGAAGAAAATTAGGACATTGATTATTGCTTACACATAGAACTAAAAACTAAAATATATGGGTTTTATGTTACGTATCTGTCTTACCCCTTATATGTCCAGTCAAGATTTATCTTTGTCTCCTGACTGGTCTGACCCAATTCTTCATCACTCTCCTATTTTTCCTATGCTGCAATGGCAGGCTTCCTCCATCCCTTGTCGACTTAATGTGTGTGAGGGCTGTAAGAAGAAGTTAAGTAGTTCTGGCACAGTAAAGAAGTGTGGAGGCAGTGCTGCACAGCCAGAGGACACAGAGCTCTACCGTATTATACTATTTGTCACTCTGATGTGAACAATGCTATGAAGTTATTAAACAGATTTTTCCAGGTTTTTCCTCTCATTATTTTAGCATTCTCACCCCATGCCATTGTCCCAGGTTTCTTTCTATCGTGCCCTTTTAATTATAATGCAGGATTGGGGAGAAAGATGCACTCACTGGAAACCATGCAGTGGTTCAATTGTTCCAAGCCACTTGGGTATTCATTTGTTTATTTGTTCCTAGGTTTATAATTCATCTGTGCCTGTGTTAAGTCATGGAAACTGCTCTGGGACAAATTTAAATCAAAACAGACAGTTTCCATTCTTGTTCTGAAAATAAAATGAGAAGATTTGTTTTAAATGGGGAGTTAGTGGCTTGCCCCAACACATTTGGAATGTGTGTTCACTTTTTAGATATAGGATAATGTATTTTTTAAAAATCCAAATATCTCAGACAAAATAGGCAAAAAAACACACCTATTGTGTTGTATGCATCCAATGAACAATATCTTCTTGCTGACAAATATGTTTCTAGCTGGATAAATCAAGTTTTTGTGAATATTTATGATAAATAAAACTTCTTAAATAGGACCTTCTGTCACACACAAAAAATTCCTTGTTCTTTAAGCAGGTGCCTGTACTCACTGGTATCAATATTTCAATATGTAAAAACAATTCCAATTTAAAATTATATTTGTGTTCTAACTGTAAACTGAGTGTATTTGGGAGTGATTTTCAAATTCTTAACTTTCTGTTCGTTAAAGATTTATTGAGTAGCCATAATATACCAGAAATTACCTAGGCACTGAGCTGCAAAAAAGATGGATAATAATATAAGGTCCTTGAGGTTTATCATGGTAAATTCCTCTTTAAAAAAATACTTAACATCACTTTACTTTTCATTTTACTTTTGTATTAAAGACTACTAGAATCAAAGTTAACATATCTCACTATTCAAAAAGATTAGAATACACTGTCATAATGACTATAGTGCAATGTTTAACTTTATCCTTTAATCAGTGAACTATATCCTCCTTATTGATAAATATAAAAATACTTACACATATATTGTACTTTTACACATATATTTTACACATATATTGTACCTACATGTTAACTTAGTCTTTATAATACCTTGTGAGGTAGGCAAAGCAGATATTATTGTCTGCATTTGACAATAAAACCCGAGGCGTAGTGAGACAAGTAATTTGTCCCAAGTAACACAGTTAGGGCGGACCCCACATTTAGTTCTCCTAATATTCTTCCTGGATATTCCTCAAAATGCTCTACAACCACTTATTCAAGCTTTCTACATATGTCAAGAAGAATATTTGAATGCTTCAGGAGTTAAAAATAATTTTTTTTAATCATTAAGCTATTTCTGAGCAAAGTGATTATTTCTGATTATATTCCTAGAGATAATCGATAGCTTCTGACTTTTCAAGGTGCCAAATGTTTTATGTGAACCTGCTAGAAAGTCCTATGAATTAGAGGTTGAATCTTACTTTAAAAAGCATGCCAGAAAGAAAACAAAAGACTTTTGCAAGATTATGTTTTGTAAACAGATTATTATTGAGATTAAAACAATTAAAAACTGTGTGAAGTGTTTTACAGGAGTTAAACAAAATGTATGGCACAGTTTCCAACCTCAACAGCTTAGAAATCTACACAGATATTATCTACAGGAACTTGAAGGCCCCTGGTCACAGTTGTACATGGATTTCTCTCCTTGCTTTTCTCTACATTATCCTACCTTCTCTAGGGAGGTCCTCTCAGAAATAATACAGCAAAAAGAATTTGCACTAGTCTGGTTTCTAATTCAATTCCCAGAAGCTTCCCTTCCTGGAACCTAGGGCCATCTAAGCAAAATATCACTTTGTTATTACATTTTTGTTTGTTTGTTTGTTTGTTTGTTTGTTTTTGTATCAAATTATTCCATAACATGCTATAAAGTCTGCAAACCTTAGATGCAAAGGTGGTTGGAGCAAGTTGATTAAATATAGCAGTTTAGATGTAGGTACCAAAACAATATCTGAAATAGGAGTATATGTCTGGTTATTAGCAATATGCTTTTTAAAATTTAAATGGTATTTTTTGCCCTGCTCCTAAAACCTTTAGTATACTTCAGTGAGCTGCTGTGATTAGGCTACTGGCCTTTGCCCACGTGGTCCACTCCATAGGAAGGTCTGTGGAAACAGGGTTCACAATCAGTTGGGCTGCTCTTGGTCTGTTTTGGCCCCCTAAAGGAAATTTTATTCTGGCCTGACAAGAAAAGATCTTTTTTTCTGAGGGACTGTCAGGTGACAGTTCTCCTCCCTTTCTCCAAAATCTTCCTGAAGTGATAGAAAAATGGTCATCCCTCTGATTGGGATCCCTCTTTTTCTTTTTTACTGGGCTTTAGACATAAGTTCTATCCATACCCTGTGTTTCTGTGTCCACCCATCTGAATAAAGAGAGAAAGAGCGAGAAAGACAGAGGGAGAGGGAGAGGAAGAAAAAGAAGAAAAGAATCGACTATAGCACCACTTTGGAATTTAGAAATTATATTTTAATTAGACTAATAGAAAGGGTAAACAAGACAAAGATATTCCATTCCCTCAGGGAGTATATTAATACTACAGCGCCTGCAATTCAACTTCTTTAGAACATGACTCTAAGGATACTAGTTTGATTACAGAATTCCAGACTTTGACCAATAGAGAAAAAATTGAAGTTTGGATAGTAATGTCTTTTTGGTATTAAGCAAATCATACTGCATGGGGATGATAATTTATGCACCTCTGAATAAAGCTTCTATTCTATCATGTAGCACTGTAAAATATAGTCTAGTATGAAAATTAATATCCATCTAAGATGTATAACTCCTGCTCATTAGTGAGACTCTATCACAGACGCCATTATTCTGTTTTCTCTCAGCTATGCTCCCTAGGCTTCATATCTGTTTTCTTTAAAGCTAGTTTATAAATACAGATTCCTTTCAGGAGAGAGCAAGTGAGATTCTCTTTCTTTAGTTCATAGGCTCCATTTGGAACTGCTCTTTGTATAGGTAGAATTTCAGCTGTTAGGCGATTTCTTCTTATATCTAAGGACATTCTAAGCTCCTTGCAGTTAAGCAGTAGCACCTGATGGCCACTTGTCATTCAGCTACTTTATCAAAATGCCAGGGATATGGCACCTCTTGCTAAATTCTAGATTTATTTTATTTTTTCCACCCTCCCCCTTTCTCTCTGTATTAATTGTGATTTTCTATGCATTTTACAGATATTTGTGTAACATTCTTTACTATTTTTTCCTAGTATGTATTTAGATCAAATATTTGTTTCTTTCTTAAACTGACACATTTTGCCTGCAAATAGGGGACTCTCTTAAATAATTAGAAGAAAAGATTAAATCAATAACATTAACACTAGCTAATTCTGAGCAAAGAACTAAAGCCTCTTCAAGTTCTTAAATATAAACTTCCTAGATTTCATTTTTCTTTAACCCTTCACTCTAAAGCTCATGTCAGAATAATAGGATAGCAGGCAAAGAGCTCAAAACCACTACATTTTACTCTATATATTAAGATTTTAGGTTCTTTTAAAATTAAAAAGAGAGAGAGAGAGAGAAGACAAAAATAATGTTGATATTTATTTGATAAGAAGAGAAAAGTTCTGGAATCCAGGTATTTTAATAATTAGAGCCAGCTTCATGGGCATGTAACCTATGTAGACAAACAGGACCCCACACTCAAAAAGACTCCATACTTAGTTCAATGCTCTACTATCACAATCTTAAAATTCTTAATAAGTTTTGAGCAAGGAACCCCACCTTTTTATTTTTCACTGTGCCCAACAATTTATGTCACCACCCCTGGTGATAATTCCCTATTGTACACTACAGATAGGGTAACGATATGTCCCTGTTTGCTCTGATGATCATGGGTATACTTGTTTTTAAAATTTATTTTATATTTTTAAGAGATTATATTTTAGAATTTGCAATACAAAGTATTATCTTCCCAAACTAGTATAAAATATATATTGTATAAAATTGAGACAGATTTCTGCTGATAAAAAGAAAGGTAAATAAATAAATGAAAACAAAATAGTAAAGTGATACCTGTACTCCCATGTTTACTGCAACATTATTAACAGAATCCAAGATATAGAAACAACTTCAGTGTCCATTAACCAATGAATATATAAAAAAGATGTGAAATATATATTGATATATATTATATAATATATATGTTATGTGCATCTGTGTGTGTATATGTGTGTGTGTGTGTGTGTGTGTGTGTGATTCAGCCACACAAAAAAAGAACATCCTGTCATTTGCAAAAACATGGATGGACCTTGAAGGCATTATGCTAATTGAAATAAGTCAGAGAAAGACACATACTATATGATCTCACTTATTTGTAGAATCTAAAAAAGCCAGAGTCATAAAAACAGAGTAGAATGGTAATTACAAGGGGCAGGGAGGCTGAGAGAATTGAGAAGACACCGTTTAAGTGTACAGACTTGCAACAGTTACATATATAAATCCTGAAGATCTAAGGCACAGTACAATGATCATAGTCAACAATACTACACTATAAACTTCAAAATTAATAAGAAACTAGATCTTAATTATTATTACCATAAAAAAGAAATGATAATTATGTGTGTGACATGATAGAGTTGTTAGCTAACACTATGGTGGTAATCATTTTGCAATATATAAATGTATCAAATCAACATATGCGCACCTTAAACATACACAGTGCTATGTCTCAATCATATCTCAATTTTTAAAAAAGAATAATTAAGAAAGAAGGTAAAGTTTTAAGATATATTCTCTTGAGTATAGTTTGTTATTTATTTCAGAAGCCATTGGGATTGATAGCAAACAATAAAAGTCATATATATTTTATCCTTCAGACTTGATTCCACCATATAAAGTGAAATGAATACTTCTATACATTGCTAGGAACAATGTATAAAACAACAATTGTCAAAATGCTAAAACACTAAAATGCTCATACCTCTGACCCAGTTGTTTACTACACCCTTCAAGCATAATCCAAAATGTGGGGAAATCTTATGCACAAAAAAGCACATATATGTTTCACAGTAGGAAAATAGGTACATTATAGTATCTACTGTATGTATAATACAATTTTCTGTCCCCTTCTTTCCAGTTAATATTATAACACAAGCATTTCCAACATAATTCGAAGATCATAAAATACATTTTGTGACTGCATTGTATTTTCCTAATTGTCTATACCATGGACATATATGATTTTTATATTTGGAAATAAAACCTTTAAAAAAAAGATGAACTATTCTGTAAATGGCTTTCTATTCAAATAAAAACTAGCCTTGCTCTAAGATGTAGGAATGATGAACACTTACTTTTTTGTAGTTACCTGTGGACATTTTGGTTTCATATAAGGACCATCCAAATATTTTTTAGAAATATTAGGAGGAGTAAATCACTTCATTTTATTCTTTGTTAAGAAATCAGACTGTTACAGAGTCAATTCCATGACTAAAGTTGTTTCTAGGTTGACGAAAGCTGAGTGATCATTTTCTATATATAGTCTTTCATATCCCTATATCACATTTGAGAATCTTGTCAAAAAATGTGGTGATGCAACCCAGTTGCTTACCAGCCAAGAATGAGTCCTTGTGATGTTTTTTATCCTCTTTTGTTTTCTTCCAGGCTCTGCCTACATCTAACTAAAATATTATATGTAAATTTTATACTGGGATGTGAAGAGAGCCCAAGGAGTAAAGTCTGACTTACACTCATTTCCATTGAAGGAAATTCATGAACTCCATTTTGTGGTCCTTGCCCTAGCAAGGCACATGTGAACTTCAGTGGGAATTCTGCCAAGAGCAAGGTGGTGAAGCAGGGCTCTGTGGTGTCAAATCACATTAGTTCTGTCTGCTTTTGCCTAGAGTTTTACACAGGATGGCACATTTTTACTGTGTTTAACCACTTGTAGTTCAATATATTTTTAACCTCTTAGACAGCTAGATATGCAAGATGTGGTACAATTGCCTTTTTATAAAGGTGATAAATTTAATTTACAGTATATATGTAATATGCGTGTTTATAGAAAACATGTTGATCAAACCAACTTCCTTTACTACACTTACAATGCAGAGGGAATGCAACACTCTTTAGCATTAAGGTATGTTGTCTCACTCAAACAAAATGAAAGAAAAACATTAAATGACATTCTAAGTTTAAAACCAGTCCTTAAAATATGTTCAGCAACTTATAATTATATTTTCACAGAGGAGTTTATGCCCAGTATGTGTCCTCCCAAACAGTAGCCAGTCGAATCAATGAAGATAAGCGAATGGTTGAGCAGTTTGTTTTAGTGAACAATCCAGTTCATTCTGTCAAAAATTTTCACTCTAAAAGTTTCATGTTTTTGCAGATTAGGTTCCTCATAAGCAGACCTGAGCCAGATTTACATGCACGTGGTTTATTGGGAATTGCTCTCCAGTGCAATACCTGTAAGGGAGTAAAGGAAGTGGAGAGGTGAGGTGTAATTAGATTGAAGCAAAGGTCCCAGTAAGCCCACTAGTGCACAGAATCTGGGATGGCCCTGTATAGATGTCCCAAACTGAGTAAAGAGAGTGAGGCCTCTGCAGCCCTGCATTGATCAAGCATTGGATGGGAGCTGCCCCCAAGAAGAGGATATTACCTGGGCACAAGGTGGTTACCTTTGGCAGAACACAACCCTGGACTGAACTCAGGTATGAGTCATCAGGAGGCAACGCTCCTGGCAGTTGTGGAATGAGTGTCTTGGTCCTGAAGTGAGGATCTGGGTAGCACACTCCTGCATCCACTACAGTAAGCCTCTTTCACCACTCAGATTCACCTGCTTCAGATAGTAAGTTCAGCAATATGTAGCTCCTCCAGGATTCTAGTTATTATTTTTTTTTTTCTGAAAAAACGGACAAGAGAAAGCTTAGTGAGATGAACTACAGCCGCTGCTACAGCTAGTCTCATGGCTACAATTCATACTGATCTCCCTCCTCTGTTGCCCATTCTAGATTCCCTCACCCCATGATCATCCTTTCTGATTGCTGGTTTATCAGAAGGGGTGAACAAGAGAGTGACCCAGATTGCATCCCTATCTTTTTGTCTTTTTTTTTATTTTTGGCGGGAAAAATTACGAGTAGAATTTATTGCAATTCTTGCTATAAATTCTTTTCTTCTCATCATTGTCATTATAAATCTATTTTTAGCACATGAATGCTGATGTAATTTTTATTTTTTCCAGTTTTATTGGGATATAATTGACATATATTACTGTATGAGTCTCAAAGCATATACTTTGACTTACATATATTGTGGAATGATTACCACAGTAAGTTAATATCCCTCATCTCATACAGATACAGTTTTTTTTAATGAAAAAATTTTTTTCCTTGTGATGATAACTCAGTATTTACTCTCTTAGGTTTCATATACATGATACAGCAGTGGCAACTGCAATTATCGTGTCGTGCATTACATTCTTGGTACTTATGGGCCTTAAAGTTTGTACCTTTTTACCACTTTCTTCCAGTTCTCCCTTTCCCCACCCTTCACTTCTGGCAACCACACATCTCATCTTTTTCTCTATGAGTTCAGTTACGTTTATTTTGTTTGTTTGTTTCGATTCCATATGTAAAATAAGATCATACAGTATTCGTCTTTCTCTATCTAATTTATTTCACTTGGTATAATGTCCTCAAGGTCCATTCATATTATCGCAAATAGCAAGATTTTCTCATTTTTCATGGTTGAGTGATATTCTATTGTATGTATGTACCACATTTTCTTTATCCAATCATCTTTCAATGGACTCATAAGTTGTCTTCATTCTTGGCTATTGTAAATAACGCCGCTATGAACATGGGGGTGCAGATATATTTTTGAGTTGTTTTTGTTTCCTTTGGCAGATCCTCATCTTTCAGCTCTGATCACTGTTCCCTTCTCAGGATATGTCTGATGCACTTGTCCATTTACCATAATCATTGGAATACCAAAAGGAATGCTAAATATATTTTTCTCGTCCTCATTGTATAATAGCAAGCAACCTTACCTCCTCCTAATAGTCAGGGTCAATGACCGCTGCCAGGATATGCAGAATTGTAAGTACAAATTCCTAAGTGACTGTTAGTCACTGGAATTTTAACCGTCACTGGAAGTGACAGTTAAAAAAAAAAAATGATAGCTCCTACTTCTACCTTCAGTTTCCAGGCCTGTACATTCTATCTTTTGGGTACATAGCATCATAAAATAGTCATTAATTAGTTTATATATTGTATCATGGAAGATAGTGACCCAACCTCTCAGAGTATTACCTCCAAGCTGATGCCTTATTTGTCTTAGACAAAACTGCTTTATTGCTTTATAGACCAGTGGATTTTGTATGATATGGTTTGTGGTAGTACTAGTGAATCCCTTGGTTATACGTCCATTACACATAACCCTGATCCAATGCAGTGTGAAGTGGAATCCTGTGTTGGAATATTAACTATTCTGTAGGCCTTCAGATAGTGGCACTAATTGTAAATGAATCCTTCTCTAGTCAAGCCACTGATGAGATTAGAGCACTGGTCGAAATTTGCAGTGCAGCCTGATAAGACATTGAAGCAGAAAACCTAGTTAATCCATGTGCAGACTGTTAACCTACAAAAGCTGTGAGATAATAAATATGTGTTATTTTAGGCCACTATGTATGTGGTAAATTGTAATGTAGTTTAGAAAACTAATACAGATCCTGTGGATGAAAATTTTTTTAAAAAGGCAAATCTTGTTATTCCACTATTTGGTCATTTAGTACATCTTCCATGGTAGATGGTCTCTGATGAATATTTGACATGCAGATCTTCACACTTTGTGACCATACTCACATGTTCTTATAAATGCCTCTTTCCTGAAACTTCTTGAGCCCACCAATCTTTCTCTTTCCAGGGCCTTAACCAAATATTTGAGCATTTTGCTGCTGCCCACAAGTCCATATATATTATTATCTAGAGCCTCTTCTCTTTCCACACAATGTCAATGACCAGGTATAGCATTTAAAGTTGTGCCCATTGGGAAGATTTCCCTTTATTATGGGTTTTCATGGCAATCCTGAGAGGGGCTCTAGGGTATCAACAGTCTACTTTTAGCATGCAATCACACACAGAGCTATGAACCAAACATGTCCTCCTTCTTCTTGATCGGTTAATCAAACAATCATTCCCATGTAGCTAGCCTTCTATGTGAGCTAAGAGAAAGGCATTTGGTGTAAGAGTGGTGGATTCATAGAAATATGGTCCACCTGCTCAAGGAGCCTGATGATGTCTTCTGGTCCTGCCAATATCTAACTAGAAATGTAGTACTTTCTTATCACAATGGATTGTTTCAGGGCTTAGATCATGATGGGCACTTCTGGCCACTTGGTCATATGGCCTCCTAGGGTCAGTATTGGGACCCATAAAAAAATAGCAGGAACAATTTGTCAAATGGTGTGAAGTTTTCTTCTGTAGAGCATATGGCCTTTCTTCAGAACTCATAGGTTTAATGTTCTGATTCTCCTATTGTGATTTGCCATAAATTCTACACAGCATGTCTTATCACCATTTATAATCCTAATAACAGAAAGTCTGCCAGGTCATTTGGCCCAAGCAGAAGGGCTCTTTGTGCTGCAGCCTAGATCTACTGTAGAGCATTTTCCTGCTCAGGACCCTATTCACATCTAGACATCTTCTGTAACTTGGTAAGTGGGTTGGAGCAGGATTCCTAAGTGTGGAATATGTAACTTCCACAACCCAAAGGAACCTACCAGGAATTGTGAGATATGCAAGATATAATAATTTTCCACTTGCTTTAAAAAAAGTGTTATGACATCCCCAGATCCCTAAAATTTTTTCTGGATCCCTAAAATTTTTTTCTGACATGGTGAAACCCTAAATTTTAGCAGAGTATTTATCTCCCACCTTCTAGAGCCCAATTGTCTTTTTCAAGGTTTTCAGCATACTTGCCTCTTCTTGTTTATCTGTTTTAATGTAAAGGCATTGATTTAGCAAACTAATGTAAGACTCTACATCAAGTTCTGACAGTCCAGATCCCTTTGGACTGTATTATGACATAGCACTGGAGAGATGACATAGCTCTGGGAAAAGATTGCAAATGTACATTGTTGTCCATTCCCCATGAAAGCCAATTGCTTTAGTGCATCTTCCTGATAGAGATTTTTTAAAAACAGAAAAGCACACTTACCAGATTAAAAGCTGCATATCTTGTACTTCAGGCAAAGTAAACTGACCTAAAAGATACCACATGTGGTACAGCACTACAATTGCTTCTACTTAGTTAAGCTTGCGGTAGTCCAATATCACCCTCCAGGATCAGTCTGGTATTTGCAAGGGACAGAATGCTGAAGTAAATAAGGGTATGATGGGGACCACTACCCCTTGTCTTTTAGGTCTCTAATGCTGGCACTAATTTTTGCCATTCACCTTGGTATATTTATTTGCTTTATTATCTGGGAGGAAAGACAGTTTCAGAGACTTCCACCTGGCTGTCCCGTTATGATGGGTTTAATTCTACAGACCAAAGAACAAATGTGGGGGGTTCTATAAAATACCAAGAAATTTCCATTCCAAATATATTTTCTGTGACTGGGAATGTAATAACTGAGTTGGTTCATGGACCTATTTTGAATTGATATCTGATGCAGAATTTTATTTCCTGGCCCTAGATATCCTCACACTAAGGGAGTTATAAAAAATGATTTGAGTCTAAGTTAACAGCCATCAAAATATCAGGGTATTCTTCTTCAGTGAACATTCTCCCAAGTACATGAGCCAGAAGTCTACTGGGAAAGGACAAAGATTACTGCATGTATGTCTAATGGTGCTCAGGGTCGTCCCTCAGGATTTTTGCATCTGAAAACTGGCTCGGATTTAGAAACTGGAAAAGGGATCATGACTTTTTATTAAAAGAGTTGCTCTCAGCATTATGATCATCTATCCCCGAATTTCTTTGATTTTATAGATTGACTAGTGACCTTTTACACTAATCATCTATCTTGCCCTTCGTGTTTCAAGTTCTGTTAACCATCTCCCATAACTCTGCAGGTGAGGACTCCCTAACTGCTACTCCAGATATGTCACTCATTATGATAATTGCACATATCTTGCTGCTGGTGATAAAATACCACCACCTGGTCTCTATTTTTTCTGTATCTTATCATCCCTATTATTATCAAGGAAACTATTTCTATAACAACATCTCCTACCATGAGCTCTGGCTTACAATGGACAGTCACTGAGCATTTCAATAACACTCTTGTCCCTCTCGACATCTCATTCTCTATTTTGATAAACAGAGTTTCATCTAGGCCCTTCCACTGAACACATTTAGGTGGTGGGTTTTAGTCTTAATGTACATCCACTGTAGAATTTCAACCTCTCCAGCTCTTTTGATCCCTTCTTCTACTATTCATGGCACCGTCTACTTCACTTGGTGTGGGCAATCACTCATTTTCAACTTCAAAGTGTCATTATAGTAACACATTAGCACCTTCTCTTGGAGTCTTTGACAAAGTATTATATCCTTATCACAGAATAGTGTGCTCACATCTATGAACTCTCTCCTCTCTAACCTTATGCTCTGCCCCCTTAATTTAGCACCATCATAATCCAATTTCCATACACGTTTTCCTGGGCCTCAATGGTACATATTGGTTAGATCTTGTAGGTCTTCATGCTCAACACTTCTCCAGCTGAAATTTGCTGTGACTTAATCCTTGTTATTGTTCTGGTAACAAAGAGGGGAGGTGGGAGTAGATTTTGAGGGAAGGGATACATGTTATTTTATGAGTCAGAGGTCTCAGCATTTCTTCAAGTAAGAGAGGAGCATTAGCATTTAACAGGAAGGAGTGAACTACTTCTGTAGGCTTAGAAGGTCAGGGAAATCTGAGGATTCAAGTTTTGAAGTACATTGACCCAAGGTTCCACCTCTTTCCAATCAGGGCCTAAACCTTGGCAGGGACAACTTGGAGTTAAAAATGTACCTTCTCTAGAGATAATCCATTTTATTATTAAGTCCCAAGTCAGATCCTCAACTTTTTCACTATCTAGCTGCAGGAGATAGAAATCTCTTTCTATGCTGCCAAGGGGGCCCTCTGGCTTTTATTTGTCACCTTAATTTGGTGATTAACCACCCTCATTCTTTTATGTCTTCTCCAATGCATGGACACCTTGCAGCAACAGCTAATTCTATAGTCCTTTAATAACTATTTACCCCTAAACTCTCAAACACCTGAGATATTACACCTTGCACTGCATTCTCCTTTGTTGATATCTCTTTTGATAATATTCAAGATCAGTGAGCTTTAACAATTGCACCACTATCAAATCCCAAGGCTATTGATACCCTACTCACCACCAGTGATAGAGTCCTAATTACCAGCCAACCAGTCAGCCAGTAATTTAACTACAGAATCTTATTTTAGAGCCTACCTCCTAGGACCATTCCCAGTATTAACTATGATAGGTCGTTTCCTGTAAAACAGATGCTGAGCTTGAGATTGATGTATAAGTGGTTTATTAGGGAAATGCTCTCAGATATGATATGTGTAAGGAAGTGAAACAACCTGGACTTGCCATAGAAAAATGTTGAATTGCAATGCAGTCACAATAGAGACCTTAGCCAGTCTCATGGGGAGCGCTGAAACCGAGATATCTCCAAGTGAGGCATGTTAATCTTTGGATACAGGCTGGACTCAGGAAAAAGTTATAACTTTGGGAAAAATAGCCCCCTTTGACCTATGGCAATTCCAAGGGAAGCACTCAACAGTAAACCAATGGCAAGGAATGAGGGCCTCCATTCCAGTCGGAATCCGGTAGTACACCAGCATACCCACAACACACATCAACAAAAGATAAAGGGGGCAAAGGAATATTAGGCAATCAGATCTTGGTTAACTGTTCTAATGTTGGAGAATATAAACTCAGGAAAATACAAAGCAGAAATAATTCCAAACCCTTCTCACCTCCAACTTCAGAAAGAGATGCAAGACTCACCATCAAAGAAAGAGAACACATATCTAAACTCATTCTTGCCCATCCTTGGTGCAGCATCCTGTGCTTTTTAGTCATCTCTGCTGAGCAAAACAGGAAGATTGAGATCCCAGACAAGTGGCCACAAAAATGGCTTTTAACTTACAAATAATCAGGTCAGCTATTTTGCATACATCTACATATGTTTTTTTTACCACTTTCATTCATCCTATAACAAAAACTTCACTCAGCACTGCAAACAGAATTTTAAATACAAAGTATTTAAAATAAATGACGAAGCTCTAAAATGTAAGGGCAACAGATACGAAAATACCTGGCAGAATGGATGCTCTATATGAAATATACACAGTCATATTCCTCTGTAATAAACTCTTACTAATCAGTTCTGAGTTTTATAAAACAATTAGTGGAATGGCAATGCTGTCATTTGTATATTCTCCCTCAGTTCTCTAATGGAAAGCTTTTTTTTTTTTTTCTTCTGCCAAGTCATTCCTGACAATGTTAATGATTCACTATAAAGCAGTTTCTGGGCTATGATTTGTGACATCCAGACTGGTTAGATGGGAGGGCTCGGCAGTTTCTGGGGAGTGTTTTGGATGCAGAAATGCCTTGAAGATAGCACTTTATTATATTTAGGACAAGTATGACATCCCACTTCAAGGAAAAGGCCTCTATACATATTGAGAAGGGATTTCTATGGTTTAAGTGGGTAGGAGATGGTTGGTTTAAAAGAACACCTCTGTGTGTTTTCTGAGGCGACATAAAGATAGAAAGCAGAGAAATGGAGGCAGGAGGCAGAAAGATTATGGATAATGGAAGAATTTTGCCTCAGGGTATATGCCTGCTTTGCCTATTCCTGTATAACTAGAATATTTATAATTCAAATACTCATCTTTAATAATTAAAAACTGAGGAATATTAAAGACAAAAGGTAGAGAATATTATGTACACATGTGTAGGCATCATGCATTAAATCTCCACCCTTGCAAAATACAGCAAGAGGTAGATTTTTTAAAAGGTTAAAAAGTGAATATTTTAAAATGTCTTGAAAACAGAATTTCTAATTCACTCCAGTTCTGCCAGGAGTGATACTCTTACTTCTGATTTCTACACACACCATCAGTCATGAGGATAGGCACTAAAAATATCCAGTGTGGTGGTTTGACATCAGCACATCAACAATTAAAAAGTGGGTACAAATATTTCAGGTTTCTAAAAACATAACATTTTCCTCCAGATTTATGAAAATATTGGATTTGCACAGGAAAAGGAAAAGTCATTTTCAATTGTTTTTACAGACAGTTTAGTTGCACTGTCTATGTAAACTACTAGTTACAATGGAATGTAATATCCTACCACCACCAGGAACTCTCTCTGATCTTCTGCCTTTTCTCAGACAGCAAAGAAAGAAAGAACAACGGCCCTTGCTGTGGACCAGGAAGAATGTTTGAAAAGGGAAAGAGACCTCAACTGTGCCCCCTGGTATTATAAAGCTGTCAATTATAACCATGATTACAATAAAAATACTGAAATAAATAAATAAATAAATATATATATATATATATACACACATATATATATATATGTATATATATATATATATATATATATATATATATATATATATATATATATATGTGTGTGTGTGTATATATATTTGTTTAGGGAAGAAAAAAAATGCCAGAGATTCATTTAAAAAGGAAAAAGAGCAAGAATAACAAAAAAAAAAGGTTCAATTTCAACCTAACAATTCTAAAGTTAATAAAAATTATACAAACTAATGGAGCCCAATTGTTTATATCACAGTAGCAGAAAAGTAGAATGCTTAGCAGCCAAAATATGCACAAATTAAGACAGTGGGTAAAATGGTGAGGTGTTATTGTTTTTGAAGACTGTGGCCTCCATGACAAGTTTATGAATGATAGTTTCAACTCATGTCTAGATCAGAGGTGTTAATATTTACACCTTTGCTAATTATGGCAAAAAAAAAGATTAATGAAAAATTAAATGTCCCTATGTTTTTACCTCCCCATCACACCAAGTAATTCTTGGTTGGACATTAACTCAACCTGACAATAATATACTGGGGATGGAGAAGTAAGTAGGAGGACCCACAGATCCTTCTATGCATGAAAAGAGTGGTGATGATCAATGGCTAGGCATTGAATATTGCTAGCAATAAAACCAAAAGTCACATTTAAGACTCCTTTTGTAAAATTACTCATTTTAGAACTGGGACTTTGGCTTGGCTTCTGCAATACTTGATGTACTAATGATCTTAGAGCATCTTTTGTCCACCTAAGATGTTGCCAATACTGTGCTATGAAAAATGGCGAGGTACCCTGGATCAATAGCATTATCATCAAACCCATTATTTGCCAAAAAATACTGTTTATGGGACCCCAGTGGGGATTAAGAGATCAGGAGAAAACAATAATTTACTAAATGTTGGATTTGGGGAAAAGTGGGGTAATTAAAAATCCTCTTTTTTAAATAGATTTTGTAATTTGAAAATAATTCTCACTTCCCATGAATTACTATATGTTGTCCTGCCTGAAGATGGAAAGTTCGAATGAAAATTTCTCAAATTTCAGACCCCTATATCTATAAGATTTTGAAACTTGGCAGTTATTGGTACCATCTAACACTTTTCTTGTGTTCAATATGTTTGTAGGCTCACAGAGAGGGGTCCTCATCTACTTTCACTCTTGCTGTTTGTCTTATACCCTTATTAGCTTTCCACAAAGTGCAATCATAATTAAATTCTAAAGCAAAGAATGAAGTCACCCGAATCATCGTCCAAATCACTGCAAGTGATGGTGGTAAGAAAGACAATGTTACCCGGGACTTCTTTAATTCTGGTTCAGCAGCACTTAACTCCCTGACCTCCTGCAGTTGTCAGTGCCACAGGCTGCTTCAAAGCTGTGCAAAAGCATTTCTGTTTTATTTGTTCTAAATTTACTGGTTATTAATTTCACAGTGTGACCTCCTATTCTCTTATTAGTTAGCAGATTTCACTATAGACTTCAAAAACAGCTAAAGATTTCCATCAAGCTACTTTCTATTTCTCTTGTCTTTCCGGCCACCTTCTATAATACATAAAATTTCCTGTTTCTTTAACCATTCTTTTATGTAAGTATCCATAGTACTTAGAAATTTTATTTTGTATTTTAATAAAGATTTGCATTTTCTCAATCTCCATCTCATTTTCTGACAAATCTCAATAGAAACTACTTTTTTGTTGCAAAGCTTGAATAGTGAATTGTTTTCATGTTTTTGAGTAATTTAAAGTGTTTTTTTTGGTAATTTTCTTCATTCACACAAAGTGAGAGATAAGAAATGGCTTCCATTATGCCAAGAATAGAAAAACAGTGGCAGTGTAAATTCACATAGCCTAAAGATCATTATAATTTCTTCAGTCTTTCTCTTGAAGTCACAAACCTTCCAATCCTGGACTAGATCTTAGAACTTAGAGAGAAAGCAGTTTATTTATTGCTACCCCAATCAATATCAGAACTTAGTAGTATTTTGGGGTATTGAATCAGGAAATTTATATCTCAACTCAGGATCTTAACAGTTTTCTGTATATTAATATGTTAAACCACATACCAGACTTGTTTTGAGGAATTCCAGGCTCTAGAGATTTTGTGGCATCTGGGCTCTTTTTGAGCAGCTGTACCTGACAATCTTTCAAAGAAGACCATCTCTGCTTCAGCTAAAAGCACTGAGGCAGTAACCTTCAATACCATAAGCCTGATCCTAAAAAACATACCACTCCAGGTGGTTTTTCAAAAGCTCATCATATTTACCTTCCCACACTCCATTCTCAAAGGCTACAGGGGATTTATATGAGAGCTATTTCATTAGAATGTGAAAACTAGAAATCAGATAAAAGATTGCTATAAAGAACTGGTAATAGTGGTTCCAAATCAGATTTAAAAATTTTAATATCGCAAATAGGAGAGTCAAGGCAGCATTTTATCAAGATAAAGAAAACTTCTATTTTTAGAATATCATAGGAATTGAAACAGAATTGAAGAGAGAAGATTGAAGGCACTAAAACATCAGAGGACAACTGAGGCATCATAGTCCTACAGACAATGAGTGGACACCTGAGACTTCTTTCTGGAAAAGACTACCTTTGCTCCAATAACTCCCTCTAAGACTTCTTGGAACTCTGCACTCTGAAACTTTGTATATAATATTGATAGCAATGAATTTTATATTAAAATATTTCTTTCAGATATTCTTATTTTATAAATTAAATGGAGGCATGCCACATACTTCATAAACATATGCCATTAATATTACAAGAAGCAGGCAAAATAATACAAGGTATCAGTACCCTCTGCAAAGCATGTCCCCTTCAAAGAGTGGAACAAGAAAGTCATCTTCTTGGAAAAAGAAGGTACATGTAAATGGTTTTAAATTTCAAGTTATTTATAGCTCTTCTTTCATGTTATTCTCACTATGTAATATATAGGGAGTTGGGTTATTATTTTACCCCAAATTTCTATAAAGTTGTATGGGAAAGAAGGTGACCTAGAGGTGACTAAAGCAAGAAAAAGTTGAAGTGGCTCATCTAAAGTAAGTAATAAAGAATGCACCAGGTTCTCCAAAATAGGATACCCCATTCTTCCTCACTTCTTTGCACTAGATGATTCCTTATCTTGAAGACTTTATTCCAAGCAGCATAATTTTATATTAAGTAAATAAGAATGGCACAAATATGCCATCTTCTTTCCAAAACATACCACAAAGTCTATTTAATAAAGATCGCTCTAAGCAGTTCCTTCACATTCTCAGGATTCCTGTTGGAAACAAAGAAAAATGAATAGAGACATTGATAAGATCCTGTCACATTAGGGTTATTCTCAAATTGACTGATAGACTATAAATAATAAGCAACTATTAGGAATGCATCATTAAATTGGGGACAGTGGGGTTCTGTAGGGATAGACATGAGACCAATGCTAAATGAAATGTTCAAATTAATGCCCTGATGGAAAAAGTAAATAGCCGTGAGCATACCAAAATAGAACTGCAAGCACAATGGAAGATCTAAGGTGGAAAATTTTAATGGAATGAGATTTAATTTAGATAAATCTGTAATAACTTGCTCATGGGAAAGTAATTCCTATCTGAGTAATAACAAGCAAAATTCTAAGAGAACAGTAAACTAGAAAAAGGATTGAGTGTAATGGTTAATATTTTCTAGTATTAACAATGAACAAATCATTAGGGAAATGTTTTAAGTTAAAACCAAGTCTACCATTTTTAAATAAACTATAAATTTTAGTTCCAAACTATTGTCTTACGCTCACCAGTTTGATAAAATAAATTACTGCTCGAGTGTCACTGTCTATGACCTCAAATCATCTGATCAATAGTTTCACCTTTATTTGAAGCCTGCTGTTTAGAAACAAATGATCCCAAAGGTTGATAAGTTCAACTCTTTCAAAAGTTCAGACAAAACCATTGCACTTAAATCCCTCCACTTCAAAAAATAAAAGAAAGCAGTAAACTAATTCCAAGGAAGAAGAGTCTGATTTTAACTCTGGTAGCATCAATCACAAATAAATGGCAGATGCAAGATTATAAAATTGGAAGCAGTTGATATTGCTTTGTTGTTGTTGTTGTTGTTGTTTAATATTCTAATATACACAGTTCACATAAGATGTTCAATAATTGTTAGGCAGTCAAATCAAAATTAAGAAAATCTTATCTGATTATTTCGCAATTTTGACAAGAAATGAAAATGAAACTTTAGCAGCATGCCATGAAGACATGTGCCAACAAACCCATTTCATTCCTCTTTGTACATAGAGCCATTTACTGGTTATTATGCTAGCATGGCCTCAGTTTCTGCTCAACGTTCTACACAAACATGAACATGAACTAACAGGAACAGGAGCTAAAACTGGGAGTAAACTCATAAATCAAGTTAGCATATTCTTAAGAATGATTCACTAGCCAAATTTCAGGTTATTTTACTGTATGTATACCAATGTTGTTTTTTTTAAGTCTTTCTCTCTTTTGTATGCATTAAATAAAAATCTATTAAGCACTACAATCATATGACTAAGTATAAAATTCCCCACAATAGGGAAGAGTCATGTCTCTCAGCCAAGGTTGCAGTGAGCAATTCTGAAGCATGCAGAAGGGAGATCAGGCAGTGTTAGACAGAGAGCTGTAAGCAGTAAAAAATCCACAGAGTGAGCTGTCATGAGACAATTTCTAGCTGCAGTTGTTAAAAGTTTAAACTTTTCACTTTTGGTACAAAATTTAGACAATGAAAAATCCAAAATATTTACATTTCTACATAATGCACTTATATAAATTAATAATAAATAGTTATGTTTATCCAGTGTTCAAAGCTCTAAAAAGTGTTTGAGTTGATACATATCATTTAAATTTTTAAATGAAAAACTGGATACTGACAATTTAATAACTGTCCATAGGAGTCTTCAATGAAAGCCCTGTTTCTGAGACCAGTGAACAAAATT
Source organism: Macroglossus sobrinus (assembly GCA_004027375.1). Lineage (NCBI taxonomy): Eukaryota > Metazoa > Chordata > Mammalia > Chiroptera > Pteropodidae > Macroglossus > Macroglossus sobrinus. The sequence continues at coordinate 381,425 of PVKZ01001334.1, forward strand.
TACTGTCATCTAATTTCTCAGAACTTTTCTTGGCAACAAATGACTTTAGTTTTAAGAAGTTGAATAAGGTATAGTAGTGACATTGTTTTGATGATGTTGGCTCACTGTACTGAAACTGGGCTCTTAGACAATTTTCATTGATCCAGTTCAGGCCAAATTCTCGATACTTCAAGTGTCATTGATAATTATTCCTGGATAATAACTTTTCCAATCAGAGTTCTAAATTTATTAAATCCATTATAATTTTGTGCAGATGCCTCCAAGTTGGCAAAAAAGGTTTCTTACAGAAAAATGCTTATACAATCGTTTTTTTTTTTTTAATTACCTTCTCTAAATTCTATTGCAATGTCAGAAATGCACTCTGTTGCAGAAATATGAACATGTATTTTAAGGTAAATATTTTAGCATGACTACTTGCTTGTTTTTGAGGTCACTTAGTACACCTTTAGATAATAATCATTAGGTGCCAATTTTATCACAGACACCATTCAAGAGGATGCTTTGAAGATGGTACAAGTTGAAGTAGGCACATCATATCCTGTATTATATCTTTACCCCATATACAATAGTATCCACATGTAGAAGGAAACAGAAATCCATGGATTGCAAACTCCTCAAATTTAAACTTTTCTTGGTCATTTGTACATTCAGTTATTCAAAATGGTTTGTACTGTGGGGTTCATGTATGATTGTATTTACATTATTACATTTACACTAAGTTCCCTCTACTACTTCAAAGAACAGTATGAGACGAGAGCCTTTGATGATACTTGAAGCTAATTCCAAAAAGAAAGAAAATGTTAGAATGAGGTCATCAAACGATATTTGACAGTAACTCTACCACAATATGAGAAATATAGTTTTAAGATATGTTCCAGTGAAAGCCACATTAGGAAGTAGTGACATAGAGTGTGGGCAGGGGATCATATAATTCATATCTAATGTGCATAGATGCAAAATAAAAACACACGGGAGATACACTTGTATGGTCTGGTATATTTCCTCAAAGTGTTGTGGACTCCTTCACACTCAAAATGACACTGCACAGATAGATACACCTCTTAGCCCAGTCTCTAAATGTAAAAAAATAGTACTGATCCAGCATATAAATATGATAATGGACACTCCCTGAAAGGCATGCATTTTTGAATCCTGAAAAGTCTGGTTGACAGTTTTAAAAATCATTATGTAGATCCCAAGTGTTTGATGTTAAATTCAGAAACACATATGAAAAAAAAATTTTAAGAAACATGAATCAGAACTATTGCTTCACACCACTACAATTAGCAAGATTCATATTTCTAAATCATTCTAAAATAAGTAAAAAAGAATTGCTTCTTGCAAACCTGGATCATGTATGTTACACCATAGTGACTGATGACCAGCCTTGAGCTTAGGAAGTAGTGTTTCCCCACAGTAGTATTTGTGCTCTCAAGGAAACTATCTCTGCAGTGTCATTCACTGTGATGGGTGATCTTCATTTCGTGATACATCTATCTTAACTTTCTGAGTGTGACTTCATAGCCCTATTTCTTTACTTTCATTCCTTGTTGGATTATGGGCAGCCCAGACAGGTCTGATGAAGTCATAAAATCAAGCATCATATGCAATGCATCATAGATTTTTTTTACATATTACAGACATTTGAAGATTTTTTAACAAAATCATGTCAGTCAGGCCCTCAATAAATGTTCGTTTATTTTCTTCACTTTTTCCCCTCCTTTAGTCAATATTTCTGTCTCTCTGTTTCTCTCTTTCTTGCTCTCTCTCGCCATCTATCTCCCATTAGCCATCATCTTGTTTCTGCATCACCATATTGTAGCAGGCAGTCTAATCTCTTGATGATGGCAATGAACATGATCATCAGCTTTAGCTGTGGAATTTGGGCTAATGTCATATATGTCTGGGCTCTACTTTCTCTAGGTGCAAAACAGAGAGCTCACTGTCTGATCCACTGTTTTGCAAAGGGAAGTTGCAAGAAGCAATAACAGATAATTTTCCTTCTACATATTTGCTATGGTTTTGTGACCTTTAACTGTTTTATATATGACTCCTCAGAACCCACAATAATGCCTGTGAAGCTATAGAATACAATCCAAGCATGAGTCCACATCTTATAATACCTGATGTATATGTAATTTGGGAAGCTATATGTAAGATAAAATTCTCATTGCTAACTTAGTTCTGAAAGTGAATATATCTGTAGGATAGAAAGAAATCATGACAAATTATAATGACTCAAGACAGTCAAGGACCACAAATACCATAAAACCCAGCAAATAATGTAATATTTCTATTCATTTCCTATCTAACACCTCTAAAATACTTTTTAGTTGCATACTTCTTTATATGACAGAAATATTATAATAGATGAGAAAGAAAATTTATTATTTAATATAGCATAGTTATCAAATATTTCTTTTATTAATAATTTAGAAAAGCTTCAGTCCATTTTGTTCCATCTATGGCAGTTTTGATATATCATATCATCTGGAACCACCAGCCTCTATCAGGACAAGGCATGTTGGATAAGCTAAAACAAAATCTCATACATCAGGATGTGTAAACAGGTGACTTCACATGGTCATGGTCATTGTTCAAAGTCCTGTTACAGACTTGTGTCTAAAAACACAAAAATTCTTAAATTCTATTTTATGATTCATGTCAAAAAAATTGATGTGCCTTATATATAATTATATAAGCTGCTTAATCAAGTACGTTTTATTTTGAATGGATTTCAATGAGAATTGAATTCTCCACTTACAGTTTACACATCTGGAGATTGGATATCCCACAAACTAGTTCTGGGTCTTTACATTTAAAATCTTTCTTTTTTTCCTACACAACCTACATCCTTCCAGCAACATACAACAAGTTAATATTACAATTCGACCACTGGCTCTGCATCTTTGGTCAGACTCCAGGAGAGATGGTGGAGTGAAAGTAAGAGTGCCTAGGGTAGTCATTATTAACCCTGGAAGGGCTAGGAAAAGCTTACCTATATGTGAAAGTAACTGTGAAACACATAAATAACCCACTAAACCCAAACCAAATGTATAGTCACTGAACTTTCCCTTTAGCCAGATATCCCAAAATGCCAATCCAATAGGGCCTGACATAAAGAAAGTTAGGACGGGGGCGGGGGGGGCGGGGCGGCGGAAATCAGAATAGAAACAAAGAGCAGTCATAACTGATAATGGTTAAAATGGTTTAATTTGGCAAATTTTCCAAAAGCATATGACCATGGGAACACATTACTTGAGCATCTCCCATGGAAAAAGTTCGTACCAGTGTGGGACCTGGAATTGTAAATCTTTATTAACTTCGTGCTGAATCTGCCTCTAGTACAGATTTAGGATCAGACACACTAAGGGTTCAACCTCTTCCTAGTTTTACGACATTCGCTAAGTCCCTGAACCAGTCTACGTCTCAGTGTCCTCATCTAGAAAATGGATATGCTAAAACTTGCTTTATATAATTGTTGTGATGTTTTAAAAAATTTACATATGCAAATTCTATATTCTAGGCACTTAATAGTTGGTAACTATGTTTCTTAGTAGATTAAGTGCTCAAAATTTGTCACCTCGTATAAGATAACCAAACACTCTGCACTACTACCTAAAATAAACCTTTGGTTTCCAAAACCGACCATTCTACAACTCTTCATGTATTTTATTCTTCTATTCAAGAATATACTTACCCTTCACTTATTTTCTAATTCAAGGCCTATGTATGTATCCTTCCAGACTCGGTTGAGATGTCACCCATTCTTTTTTAAAAATTTTCAGTTTTTTCATTTGTAGCTGAGTCCATTTTCTGAAAGTCTATTGCAGCATTATTCAATAAAAATATAAGGCAAGCCACACCAGACATTTAATTTTTTCTATAGCCAGGTTTAAAAAAAATAATAATTAAATCCATGTGAAATTAATTTTAATAATATTTTTGTTTAAACCAATATATCCAAAATGCTCCTTCAACATGTTATCAGTATTTTTAAATCATTAATGAGATATTTTACATTCTCTTTGTCATACTATGTCTTCAAAATTCAGTGTACTTTTTACACTTATAGCACTTTGAATTCACAATAACCACATTTCAACTATCCAGTAGCTACATCTATCTAGTGGCTCCCATATTGGACAGTACATGTCTATAGCATGAATAGTTTGTACCATACTATTCAATATCTAATTATAGAGTGTCATTATGTTTGCTGGTGTTTCCTATGTGTCAGTCCTTTCCTGGCTCGTCTCTAGGCTCTTTGAAAAGGGAACTCCTCTTTGAGTCCTGTATCTCTGGGATGCAGTGTTCAAATACAGTGGTGTATGTTCAGTAACAATTTGCTGATCAACAGTTTGGATGTATTTAGAAATCCAAGAAGGAAAAATGCAACAGACAATGTGATTTCCTTCCACTTGTGCTACTTTCATCACCCTCTAAGTGTTGTTTATCTCAGGATGCAAATTCTCAGAGTATGGGGAATAATGCTATTTGCAGACTGGTATTAATAAATCTGCTCTGACATTAGTGTGAATAATACAAGAGGCAAAAACAAGAGGGAGTATTTCTCATGGTAATACTTTGCTTATGGATTAAGCTATCAGATTAAGGTGCTTCTAGGTGTAAATGGAGAGCAATTTAATCTCAGCACCACACAAAGTGGGGCTTCAGTTTTTTACATGTTTACTTACCAATGATGAAAAGAAGTTCACTTGTGATTTGCAACTCTGCTGTGGAAATAAAGGTTGCTTTTAAGAGAAGCAGGGAAGTCATCTCAATGGCATACCACATCTGGTGAGCTACATGATACTAGGTCTTTCCACAAACCTTTGAAAGTATGACATGGTAAAAAAAGTTCACATCTTTGGCCTGGTAATTTTTAAAAATTCAGATAAGAATCTAGTGATACAGTACAAATGCAAAAGACTTTCAGACTATACAAGCCCACACTGCAATAATACTATAGATTCATGTGGAAGCTGGATATCCAAACAGTCTTTGTTCCTTATAGGCATGTAAGAAAACAACAATTTATAGTATGGAAAATTTCCAAGTTATGATGAAAGGAGCAGAGATTTTTGAAAGGTATGTCTCATCCAATTAATTATTAAATACCTTGGAAAAATGTATTTGGTCATTTTACAGTTATATTGACTTTTTTTAAAAGCTTCCAACTGTCCTCATTATCAGGTTGACAACAGTCCATACTTTCCATATTATATTACATTATTTGACTGAAAATGTGTTTTGTCTTATTTCTTTCTCTGTACATAATAAAGGTAAAGCAAAGTAGAACATTCTAAAAAACTTACAAATGTCTGCTCTCATGTTGAAAAGCTGCCTCCCAAACATATCCCACAAAATGTGTTTACAGGCACAACTAAAGACTATTTAAATTACTTCTCAATGTTGAAACATTTTATTTTATTTTTTAATTTTTCAGCTTTCCTCTCAAGGTCTTCACAAAAGGCATGAGTGAATTCTACATTCTCCATCAAAACCTCTTGAACAGTACACTTCTTTCTCTGAATTTCCTTAGCAACTTCTGTATGGACACAAATTTGGTATTTATCAAAATTTTGAATTCATTATGGTCCTTTTTCCACATGCCTATATCCAAGCTCTACAATACACTTATAAACTTCTTAAAGTTTTAAGTCATGTCTTAGTCATCTCTTGTAGCTCTCAGCAGAGCCATAGATAGAATAAACATTCATTAAATGTGTTAGAAATCATAATGATTTTGATCATGATTTACAGGAATGTCATTCAGCAGATTAATGGCATGTTATAGGAATGTCAGCCATTATGAATCCACAGTAACATTTTTTTATATTTTTATCTATTCCAGTTTCATTTCTTGGCTGTCTTTTAAAAATAAAAGTGCTAGTGTTTCACCAGCATTTTCGTTTCAAAAACTCAAGTTGAATTTGTTTTTAAAAAATTAAAATAAAATCCTAAAAACTCTAATTATATTCTAGCATCAAAAAAAACCTTTTTCTTCTTTACAGTTATATTTTAAATGTTTTATAGTATCTAATCACATTTAAGATTTCAGTTTACAAATACATATCTACTGTGAGTTTTTTTCCAAATTTAATAATATCCTAAAACCTAAATTTATTTATTGGACTCCTTTAAAATGTGGTTGCTACTCAACAATTTTGGAGGAAAGTGTATTACATCAGATGTAACATTTAAACTAAACCCAGAACTTAAAACTGTCTATAAATAAGAAAAACAGAAAGACTTCAAATAAGAAGCATAAAAGCAGAAGTTAACATATAGCAGCACCAAGCCATGTGGCCTCAGGAACACTCCATGCCGTGGCTTCAGCTGTAAGAAAATAAAGCGTGTGAAATGCACAGGAGGACATGCAAGTGTGCGGGCTTACTGATGCCAGACTACCGAAGTGGCTCAAGAGTAAGAGGCCATTGATGAGAAGGTTTGGATTAACTATGGCCTTGAACTTACCCCTGAAAAGTGAGTAGTACTGGTTGTGAGAGGTGCATTAACCTCTTCAGACCACTAGGGTTCAAAGTGTTCCATAAGGGGTAATTTATTAAATGGGTCCTAATTGCTTGGTAATGTACCTTCCAAAAGTCACTTCTCTATGCTATGATTAGGCCTGGGATTTGCGAAGTGCTGTCATTCTCTGCGTAATACTTCACAATGGAACTCTGGGATGTGGGAAGCGGATCCATTGGAGAGCTATATATCTAATTGGGGTTCAGAGTCCTACCAACAAAGCCAGGCAAACTTCCATTTAATTCTCCAGTGTGTAAACATAGAGATGCAAAACTGATATACCTTGTAGTAAAATAAAATATGCCTTTTACTGAATATATATATATATATATATATATATATATATATATAAATAGAATGTGAATAATTGGTTTGTTGTTTTGAAAAGACAGACACATTTTTAAGATTTGTGAATTTGTCCACTTCATTAAATTCTTTCTTAAAAATATAAAAATAACCATGCTTTTCCTTTTGCCTTCTAAAAGCAATTTTTCTTTTGGCCTCTATGTTTCATAACTACATGACTTTCTTATTGGGTTCCAATACAGAACAGTGTTTGTTCTATCAGTCATCCACTTGTTACTGGCTTTGATAATTAGCAAGGCCAGCAGAGGGAGTGCAAGAGCATTGTTACAAAAACAAAATCAAAAATTTTTAAATAATAACAATTAGAAGTAGAAAATCTGACATTCAGTTACAGAGGATTATAGTACAGCAGAATATAAACATGGAAGCAGCCTTGGTAATATCGTATAGACAATAGGCTTGAACCAAAGAGAAAGGACTTCTAGTCACTGCCGTAGTCTTACAATATTCTCGAACTCACTGAATACAGCTGGGCATCACTTTTGCAGTCTTGAAAAAGGCTATCAAAGATTTTATTAAGATAGAAAGAACTTTGTCCTTTTTAGGAAAGAATGATTACTTAAAGATTGAGAATTTCTGTCACAAGAAAGGAGCTGATGTCATTTCTAGCTTTCAGGGTTCTAGGTAATTTCTTAGATTCAACCGCTAGTGGAAAACAAGTAGGTAGTACCCCCTTATACCCTCAGAACAGGGGTTTGATTAGATCATGGAGTTAGACACCTTTCTAACATGAGCAAATAAAAATGATCAGGCTTAAAAGTAGCATAAGGAAGCCTTTTTATCTGGGAAAATATTATATATTCTAATCCTATACTTTGTTTTACAATTCCTATTTCCAGAGCATTTAAAGAAGTTATACATTTTCCAAACATATTTTAAGATTATTTATTACAACACAGTCCTGTTAAGTCCATCACTCAGTTGTTTATGGTTATTTAGAACCTTTATTTCACCCTTAAAGGGAATAATTTACAGTTGTGTTTTCCAGAAGTCTTCAATAGCGAGATAATATGTGTGGCCCTCATAACCACCTTTCCCCAAAGGATGTCTTTGAAAAACTGATAACCAAAACAAGCTAGGCTTCATACCACACAGAACTAAATAAAATCTGTCTTTGTTTTAGAAGTTTGGGATAATCTTGAGGATAGTGCAACTTGCCTAGAAGTTTAGCAGAAAAATAGTTTGAAAAGTAAATATTTAGTTCTGCTTTCTCCAGTAGATGTCACTTTCTGTACATAGGATATCAAGATATATAAGATGCACAGTATTCCTTATGATGATAGCAAAAAATAACTTTTTGTTCCAGCCATATGTAACAACTTTTAAGCTTTCATGAGTATTTTCTAGTGTTAGGAAATTTAAAGAATAGTAAAAACAAAATAATGCTATTAATCAACCATTGTCCACATTGCTGTGTAGCCTTAGCAATGGCCGTCAAGCATGACATAATATTGCTACTGCCTTTTCAACAGTTTCAGAAAGCTAAGTATTATTCCACATCACAGAATAAAATTAATTTGCCCAAAACAAACATGGTTCTTGAGTAAATAAGCAGTCATTAATAATATACTGCATATTTACCAAGAACCTAATTAAATACGAGTTCACTTTACCTATTTCAAGAGTTTTTTTTTCTGAGTCTTTTATATCATTTCAATATTCACATCAGCTTCATATGTCTGAGAAAAGAAAAATATGGTTCACTAAAGTGTTTCACTATACAGCAAGTGATATCAACACTAGATTGAGAAAAAGAAAGAATTATAAACTCTAAAGAACATTTTTATGACATCCACATGTACAAGAATGAATATCAAATGGTGGAAGAATATTAATAGTTAGAATTAGATTAATTTCTTCCTAAAATACTTTCCAAAATACTCTTTGCATTTCTAAACATAAGCCTCATTATGCTGTTCTATTTGTATTCCAACACAGTTGAATTTTATATTTGAGTTGTTTTAATAGATGACTTTGAAATGACAGAGGAGAGTTCATTTTTGTTTCATATTGATCCAGTCAAGATTTTACTTGTGGCTACTATAACTTGAAATAATAGGAAAGGCTACAGAGGCTTTTTAAAATGTTAATGTCTGGGTCACATCTGATTCAGTCATTGTATTGACAAATGTGATTTAATGATTACCAAATTAAACTCAAGAGAAAATGAGTTAAATAACTACTTTTATTTTTAGTTGCTTCAAACAAAAGATATGAAGTTTGGTAACAAATAATGATAGGGTGCTAGAACAAAAATTTTTCAAGAAGGCAAAATGGGCATGTGGTTTTTACAAAACAAAGGGCATATATGATCATCAAAATAAACAACCAATTGTCTCTTTGGGTTTTAAATATTTTGTGCAGAGAGTAAAACCAAAGAGCCCAATTCTTATGTAAGGTAGAGATTTCTTGACATGTTAACTGGGAAATTCTGTTACCATTCTTGTGTATACTTGGTTCACACAAAGAGATTTTAGGGCTTTGGGTAATAAAGGGATTTACGGGCTTTTTTACCTCTAGGCTACTGATTCAACTCCATTTCAGGTTGAAGAGACCCAAAGTCCTGAATGTACCCAAAGCATGTAGTTTACTTTTAATTCAGCTTGAATTAGGATCTCACTTCATAAAAAGCCTAGGGCATTTTTTCAATTCTTCAGAGCAAGCATGATTGCCAAAGGAAAACAAAGACTGAAGTGGAAGAATAGAAACAAATACATAGTAAGAACTGAGGTGAATTCCTGAGGAAATAGACCCCACTGGTATCTCCTCTGAGCATTTTCAAGTCACGAAGACAGTTTCAGTTCTTCACCATTTGTAGTCTTCTGCTAGTGTTGATCTACAAATAAATATTAACCTAGAATTTTGAAAGGAAATGATGCCATGGTAGTTATCTTGGGAATGAAGACAACTGGTTGATATCATAGAGCAGAATTACTTTGCTTTTATTTGAGCTCCAGGAAGAGCCATGCAAAGCACATACACTATATCTAGTCATCAGTAGCTTTTTCCTGTGTAAAACTGGAGTCGATGTTTTATATAGACTGTTTGCACAGCTAGTTCCACTCAGGCCAGAAGACTCTGGAAGAGTTGGAATTCCTTAGCAACCTATTTATGTCTTTTTCTGTTTTTATACTTCTCTTTTCCTCATAATACTTACTATCCTATTTATGTACTAGATTGGAACAGAAAACTCAAAACATTTTGAGAAAGTCAATTGCTTAATTCCAGTGATTTCATTACCATTATCTGTACCATGCCTTATAATTCTCTTAAATAATTTTATCAAATGTTAAATGAATTTAAATAATATTTACAACATACATGTAAAATACAAAAGTAAGTAAATAAGGTATTTCATATCCAATTTAAGAAATGAAATATACCAGTGCCTTTGGAATCTTGAGCCCCTCCCCAAGTCCTCTTTTTACTTCCCTTTCTCCATAGATAACATCGTTCTGAATTTTGTGTTAACCAGTCCCCTGCTTTTCTCTCTTTCTCAATGCAGATGCTTTGGAGAAATTCTGAATATTCATAATCTGTTTAGAAAAATAAAATACATTTGAGAAAATTGATACATATAAGCAATTTTGATTAGTTAAAAAAATTTATTCAATCAAGATGGTCTGTATTATTAATATTCAAGTACAAAAAAATCAAAATTTTATAGAGTATAAGAATACTTTTACCTGCATACATCACTTAAATCCTCTAAAATAATGCTTTCAAATCATTATTTGAAAAAAACTTTGGATTTCAGAAAGAATTTTAAAGTAAATGTGTTATATATTCCTTTGTGGATGCTTAAAAAGATTTTTTTAACCTATAAGGTTATATGATCTCTTACCCACAGATAGGATAAGGGTCTAGATGACAGATGATTAAACTTCTGAGTATATTGTTAGAAAAAAGATTCCTCAAATTACCTAACCACCCCCACCAGCCCTGTCTCAAGATCTGAAGATGAGCAAATCCAAAAGGGGTAGTGGAGAAAATGTCCCCAGGATTTTCTCTGAGGATGGACTGGAGAATAATAGAGAGAACGAGACCAGATCCTCCCTGAGGCATCCTGCCCTCTCATCTTCTATCTCTTTTTTTTCCTGCATTCCAAAGTGGACTGCAGACTCAGTCCACCACAAGTACATAGCAGAATCTAATTGTCATTACTCAGCAGCAAAGTAACTCCAGGTATATACCTGTTTCTTGTTTCTTCTCCAAACGCGGGGCACATCCCATCTTTGAATCTTGTATCAATACTACTGACCCTGTAGTCACCTTTTTACAATTTAAGATAGGACATCCATTTAGCATTTAGAAGATTCTAAGTCAAAATTTACCAATAAGGTATAGTTTATGGCAATTTAAAATAAAACATTAGATAACTTAGTTTTGTATTAGAATGTCCTACATTCACATATATTATCAGCATTTGTGTTTTTAATTTTATTTAAAGTTATTAAGAAGTATTCCAGGCCTGAACCCTAAAATATGAAAAATGAGACATTTAAGACATTAGTTTTTAAAATTTGAATAAGATCCATGATAGAGTGATTATCGAAGTATGACAAATATGACAACAGATTTAGGAATAACATTACCACCTTGGTAAAAAATAAACATGAATATTAGTGATGATTAATTTCTTTAATATTTTTATAATCTTGAAGGCAAAAAAGGTGTTGAAACTATTAGCGGGTTGAAGGTTTGTGTAATATTTGTCACAATACCACTTACATATTATCTATTTAATATATTTCAGAAGTATTTTAGAATTTTTATCCTTTGTTTATTTTACTAACACATTCATTTTTTTCTTTTTTTTTCCCCCACAGCCACCTTAAAGATTAAGTCCTCAAAGTCTCTTTTGCTTGAACTGTTTTCTATGTCTTCAAAATTTGCCCTTCAAGTCATTTTAGTCTGGAGTTACCAGATTAATCTTTGTAAACTGGAGTTTTTTTTTCTTTTGCTGTTCTTTTGATGAGTTTTGATTTTCCATGGAAATAATTCTAAACTCCTTACTATGGTATTTAAATAAGTCTTCTACCTCATTTTCCAGCTTTCTCCCCAACTACTGCAAAATCTATACAATTTCTGTAATACGTAATCAATTCAGTTACCATGAAATCCCCTTCACCTGTGATGCCTTACCTTGTTCTTGACCCATCCTGTATTTTTGCCTGAGGTCCTACTGCTTCCCCTAACCAAAATACTGAGTCTATTCTACGTGCAATGCTTCACTTAATCCAAAATCATTAGAGCTTTCAAAGCACTTTGGTCAGGCTCATAATACAACACTAATCATGTACTGTTTAATTTAAAAGGGTATAGGTTTTATTAACTCTCTCACTCCCTGGATGAGGTTTATAGGTGACACTGCCTTATGGCAAAAAGAGAGAACCACTATCTTTTATCCAAGTCTTGAAAGAAATCACTTGAGTGTAATAATTGTATGGATAATTTGTTATCAATTTATTACTATTCGCTTTTTCAAAGAATATTTATTTTGAGTATTTCAAAGTCCCAAGACTAGTTTCGGGTTGAGAATTCAAATATAGTTAAGATCCAGCCTCTGGCTTCTAAAAGCTCAAGACCTAACAAGGAAGATGGGTACCCAAATACAATTAACTATAATACAGTGCTGTAAGTACTCCAGAAGAGAATAGAAACAAAATACCTTGAAAGCACAAAGCAATTAATTCTTGAGGAAAGGACGTGATAATAGAGTGTGGACCATCTTAGGATCTCTGAAGTAGACGTTAAAAGAGAAGTAGCTAAAGCTGAGCCTGAAATAGCCATGTAGGTAGTACATTGCTCAATTTCAGGGGCATCATTTAGTTCACCTACAATGTGACAGTGCCCCTGGAGTTGTGCAGCAAGATGGCCCAGAGAAAGAGCAGATCTGGTGGAGAGGTGTGAATGTCATGTTACGGAGTTGTCTTGACATCATATATAAGTTCAGTTAAAATTTTACTAAGATTTTACCTTCTATTTTGTCTTTTCTAGATCTCCCTTTTTTTTTAAGGTTTTAGAAATTTTTTACAACCACTAAAAGGAGAAGACAAGAACATGATAATTCATGCCACCTCAATATTGATTGGAATAGTTATGAAACAAAATAGGTCGCAAATCAGAATTAGTTAACCAGAAGAAATATTAGCAATCATTATTTTTTTTAAATCAGTGTTCTCAAACTTTTTAAGTCATTTCCCTTTCCTCAACTTAATTTTTTCTAAGATCAATGTGCAAACGAGAAAAAAAAGTAATGGTCTTTGCCCTGAGTTCCAACAGCTAGTCTCCATCAAAACTTGCTTGTTTCTCACAGCCCTAGGGAGAGGCACAGTTTGAAAACTGCTTCTTCTAGGCCAACTTCTTCTTTTATAATTGAAGAAACAGAGATCCAAAGAATTTGAAGTACCTTGTGCAACTTCACAGCAGCTGTTAGTGGCAGAATAAAAACTAGAAATCCCTTAACTGCCACTCCACTGCTCTTTCAAGATAAAATTAATTCTATTTACATAGCAAAATAAGCATGAAGTCCAAGGGTCTCCCAAAGTGACATTTAGGATAGAGAGAGATTGTTTCTTTTTTGTAATAAGACAAGACTTCATTGGAATTCAGTAAATCACTGTTAAGTAATTCAGAATCAATGCTAAGTCTTTTATTTTATTCTATCTTCTCTCCATTTTGATATTGAATTACTAGAAATGACAGCTCCTAGGCCCTCTAACTTCTTGAACCTAGACAAAGGAGATAGTTAAAGAAATTCATCTCAGTGATGGCACTGGCTAGTCAGGCACTTTCCTGCTCTAGAAATCAAAGTTTGATGTATATCTCTACCAGTTTAAAAAGGAAAAAAAAAAAGATTTTTCTCTCATAACATAGATTGTAAAGAAAGAGAAATGTCTAGATTCCTTGGCTAGTCCAAGACATTATGTTTTAATTTAGAAATTAAGCAATTAAAAAATTTATATATATATACACACATATATGAAGAAGGACTTAATCAAAATAATCAGATATATAGGTGTTGTAAATTACCCTCCTTGTCAAGAAAACTATAGTAAGTATAGTAACTATGACTAAATAGAACTAAAATCATGTTAAAACTAAATAAATGGAACTACAATAGAAGAAAAATAGTGTTTGCCTATATAGACCCCTGCAACTGGCAATCATTAAATCAAATATGTAGTTAAACAATTTAAAAGAAATTTGGATAACTTTAACAGCCTCATACTATATCATGTTAAAACATTCACTGAAAGAAGTAATAGAAATACTTGCTTATTATGATCAAATGAGTTAATAACTTCAAGAGTCAATAAATTTTTAGCTATAGAAACAAAATAACAAGGTATCGTTTACAAATATAATGCTCAGCTTGAGCTGAATCAATAAAAACAAATTATAATTTCATACTTCCCATAAAGATCTTTAAAATTACCAAGCCCATTGCTTTTGGAAGTTATGCATATTCTTGACTATTAATATTACAGAAGTCACCTTAAGCTTCTTTTGTAACAAAGCAGGGAACTGGAGACAATGCAAAATTCTCTCTTTCTAAATATACCACATCTGAATTTCACCTCCCAAATTTAAATGTCTGACTTAAAACATGGCCAGAAAAGAATATTTATATGTGTGTGTGTGTGTGTGTGTGTGTGCGCACGCGCGCGTGTGCGCGTGTGCATGTGTGTGCATATATATACACACACACATATATATTACATATATATTTATTTTCTAAGCAAATTGCAATCCCTCAGCCTCTTCCAAAATTAGTGCTATTGTGTGCCATGATTTTCACGTGATGTCACCAACTTCATTAATCACCCCAGAAAACAGACAGAACATAATAAAGGGCCTGGCAGAGGCAAGCATCTTGGAGAAATATGTCATAACTTACAGATAGGAGTAACCCAAATAGAAACTTCTGAGAAAAATTAATGGAAATCATTTTGACTTTAACACAGGCCCTAAACAAGTCTTTAATTTGTACACCCTACCATTCCAGGTATCTCTCCATGCACATGAACCTGTGTGTGCTCACACAATCCCCGAAACCACAGGTACAAACAAATCAGAAACAAATTAATGACTAGTTACTTGCTGAACAAAATAAAATATTTTACAACTCAAATAATTTCAAAGTATTCTTACAAATTATTCTTATACTTTAAAATCATCTGCTTCCTTCTACACAGAAAAACATTAAAACTCTAACATCTCCACTGGAAGTGATTTTTTCATGAAGAGATTTAAGAGTTGAGCCATTCTCTAGCCATGTACGCTAGATGATAATCTTTATTTTAGAAAGTAACTCTATATGAATCAGTTTATATATTAAATTCTGTTTAGCAGAACTAGCAATAGTACTTCAGGCATAGCCTGAAACTCATTCTCTGAAAAGAAAACTGTGTCTTGGTGGGAGGAAATATGATGTCCAACCACTTTCTACCTGGCTGGTCTCCAAGGCCATGATGAATTGGAAAAATATAACATACAAAAGGAATATTTATCTGTCTTCCTCCCTCATCAGATACACAGTATTTTTTTCCCCATGTCACAAAACTTATAACTGCAGTTTACAAGTATATGCACAATCAAATTGCTATTGATTTAGCGATGCATTTCTTTGATGTCCCTTGCCTTAACCTCATTTGTAAAGCTGTTTTGCATTATTTCAAACTGTCAATGATTTGTGACTCATGAATATTCAAATCTAATTTGCACTTACCTTTTTCGTATGCAAGCTTACTTGCAATATGTCTCTACATTTGCCCTTTTGTTTTGTATTTATTTGTGAATTGTTTTATTGAAATAATGGTCCTTCAAAAGCATGGTAAGTCTATTTAAAAACAACAGGAATGGTTGACTGACTGACTCTTTTGATCTGAGTACACTACCTTTATATTTTGCTACTTACCAAGTTTAGTCATTCTGCAGTACTCTAGTATTAAAATAGCCGTTCTTTTGCTGGTCGATGTCAATTTCAGTGAGCTGGGTTTAGTTTTGCTCAGCTATGTGTCTCTAGGAAAAAGTCAACAATTTTTAGATAAACTTGAGCCTTACAAAAAAAAGAAAAGAAAAGAAAAGAAAGGATTATGTCTGGCAGAAAAACAAAAAGTTCATGCAGAATTGAGCCCTTCATGTCAGCGTGGATCAACTTTTCCACTTACATTGTGGAATGCAAGAAATGAAACCTAATGCTCTCAAGCACTAAAAAACCCTTTTAGATGTCTTTCAGATGATGATAGCTAAAAGAGACACCCAGGATTTTGTGGATTGCAGGCATGTCACTAGTGATTGAAGGTCCAAAACAGCAGAGCAGGGAGCCACCTGCCTATAGAACTGGCTGAGCTTCTTCTTTCAAAACCTGTTCAGGTACAAATAGAAAGTGTCATATGAAAGAAAAAAAAATAGAGTGAAGAACATCTCTTTTGTAATTGATTTCTGGACTCCATTGAGATTTCTAAGAACATCCAAACAATTAGTCTTATTTTTGCCAAAAAAAAAAAAAAAACATTTTCCAATATTTATATTTTTATGCCAGCAGCTAAAATACAAAGATAGTTATTAACATTTACAATGCATTAGCTGTGTGTTTCCTCAATTTGCATTATGTTCAATTTCTAAACTATTTTTTTAATGTATAAAGAAATCATTGATCACCTGTTGCCTTCCATCATACAATGAAGTTGGACCCACATCCACTAAATGATTCTACACAAGGATGGACACAGGTCTTGGTGCATTCTATCTAGCCAACAATATATTTTTCTTTTCACAAATTTCTCATTGTCCCTCAATTGTACATATTCCCTTGGGTAATATGACCTCCTTACAAAAACTGCTAAATTGTTAACTAATCTCTTTTGTAGTGTCATCTTTTTACCACTTAGAAAACTAAATTTTTTAATTATTGAGGAAATTTGGTTTTACTGCCATGATAGCTTATTGTTTACATGTGTTTAAACAAATAACCTTTTTCTAAAAGAGTACATAATGTTTTCCCAGCTTTGTCATTTTCTTTATGATAGTGATGTCATTATTATATCCACTATTTTGAAAACCAAACATCACAGACTCACTGGCCCCCACAATATGCTATCCAAAGCTATCTACAAGGGAAACCCCTCAACAGGATGTTATTGTCTACCTAACTAAATGATTTAGTGTATTCTGATTTCTGACCCGAGAATCAGAGGGCTCTGCTCTAAGAGACAGAAAACTCTTAGGAACAAGTGTTCTAGCATTATACTCCTTGATTCTACTATTTACTATGTAAATTGGAGCAAATTGCCTAAACTCTGAAAGGCTTAATCTCCTCATTTTGAAACAAGAGCAAGAATAACACCTACCTTAGATTATGAGAGTTAAATGAGAGTATTCAAAGGCAATGCTTCACTGACTGGCAACTAGTCATTTCTCAATATGGAACAGATATTTCTAAAGCCCAATGGTTGCCAGCAGTTGTACCTAGCTTCTAGTCAATTGTATTTTAAACTGAGAACAGGTTATCTTCTCAGAATGTATTCCATGCCTTCCCCATTTTGTATCAGTAACACAGTATTTGCTCCTAACCTTAAAACTGGGTCTTCCCTCTAACCAGTGATTGTTTCAGGACTCCTGGTTAAGCTTGGTTAAACCCTCCACAAAGTCATACAAATTAGATGTAAGGAAGTTTGCTGGAATGTTCTCAGATGGTATTTTGCACATGTCTTCTAACAATATCCAAAGAAAGAGACACAGTCTCTTTTCCTCTGCGTGGTTTTGGGAACATAGAGGCTCAGAACAGCTGAGATCATCTGGCTACCAGCCTAAGGATAAAGGCGATGCACATAAAAGGGCAGAGCCAAGAGAACTGAAAGAAAAGAGAGATGAAGCCTGCCCAGCCTTATGCCAATGGCATAGCTTTATTCCCTTATTGCTTAAGCCAGTCTGAATTGGATTTTCTGTTACTTGCAGCCAAAAACATTCTAACCGATTCAAAGAGGCAACCAAAGGCAATGTATTTTACATATTAACTCATAGCAGGACACTCATTCTCAAAGCAGAGGAGTACGGTGCCCAAGTTTACACCAGCATATAGATATGTAATCTCTCCTGCCTTTTCTAAGTCAGTGTCCGGGCCACACTTCCACAATGAGTCTATCTTTCTGAAAATGGAAGAAAAAAATTGGTGTGAATCCTCCAAGATTTCTTCAGTCTTCTAAATAATTAGCAGAACTCACAAAGTGCTCTTTTTTCCTTTTGTAAGAATAGAATTCAAGGCAAGGGTGCTGCCTTCAGTTTGCTGCTGTAACCTCATCTCAGATCCATAAATTACAAATTTTAGTGCTCAAAAATGTGTTCTGAATTTTTCATTCTGTGCCTTCTAAAAAATCACACTCAGAAGAGAATGGCATGATATGTATCTAACTCAATGACATGAGTGAAAATTATTTTATGATTTGTTATATGGTTTTATATTTCTATTTCTACCTGATCAATTTAACTTGGTATATGTAACTTAAAAATAAATTGATGCCTTTAAGTTTTATTTTGCAACTAGATCAGAGGGATAAATCCACTTTTTTTGAGCTCTAAGAAACCTAGAGTTGTATGACCAAAATGAGTAACACCCAAGTAAAAATTCAACAGTGAACTTTTTATGGTACAAAATTAGTTCAGTCTTTCTGTATGCTCCATTTTCCACCCCATCTTCCCCAAACTATTCATGATTTAATCTTATCAGGAGCTCTCAGGATTATAGGTCCAGTAGCCCTTTGAATAGGCAGTGAAACAAGAGACCAGGTAATTCTCTATTACCCTAGATTATATAGAACTACAGGTCTGGAGACATCTTTAGATATTATCTAAAGACCCAGGCACAGATAATGTCAGAAACGTGCTGAGGGTCACAGTGCTAGAAGCAAGTGCTTTGACTCTCAGCCTAGCCATACACCATTATGCCTCTCATATAAAGTGGCTTTTAAAAGATGTATGAATGAATTCACTACTCATTTTAATCTGTGGAGAGGCCCTTTCTTGCTTAATTTATCTCCATGAGAACCTAAGTACATCATATCTCAGTTTTATGGGTATTTAAAAATACTACTTTTGTATTTTAAGATATAAGAAGTGAAGTCACTGGCCTATCTTGCTGTAGATTTCCTAACAGCTTGTAAGAAAATGTCCTTTCTTGTGTTTCTGAAAACTAGAATAGAAGTAATGAAGATATCTGCTTTTAAGTGTGGTTTTCTTATTGGTCTTCTTATGCTAGGATTTGATCAACTGACATTAGTGGCCTTTGTGACTGTGGTCTTGTCACTAGTCATATAGAGTGAGTGCATTCACAGCTCCCGAATGAGAAGCTCCTTTTGTTCATCCAACAAATCAATCCTAGAAACAAACAACAGAGACACCTTGGCTAATTATAAACATAAGAATTTATAGAAGATTTTCAAAAATCTAGGTTAGGAACGCATCAGTAAATTAATTCCAGGTTCTTACCTTAATTTGTTATGGTACTTTAATTAAAAATTATGTTTTAATCTTTCAATTTTCCAACTCTAAAATGAGAATAATTATATTGGTGATATATTCCAAACACTGCTGCAAAAACTAATGACCATGAAACATATACTTTCGTAGATTCATATTTTGTTAATCTTACATATATATGTGAATTTCACAAAGTGAGAATAATTATATTGGTGAGATATTCCAAATACCACTGCAAGAAATAACCATGAAACAAATACTTCATAAATTTGTATTTTGTTGATCTTACATATATGTTAATTCATAAATCAGTGTGACATAATAATCATACACACACATGCAGATTTTTAAAAATCTGGTATTTAGAAATTAAATGATTTAAAGTAAAAATTCTGATCTCATACTGAGTAGGTATCTCTGATTTTAAAGTTTTTGTTTAATTCAAAGTTGAAATAGAATCCTTAAAGAGCATCATTAAGTTTCTTCATTTAATATTTTAAGACCAGCTGCAAATCAATCATATGTGAAAGAATATCAAGAATCCCTGAGATTAGTGATCAACAGGAAAGCAATAGGAGATTATATCCAAGTAACTTTTCCATGATGCCATTTCTCCTCTCCTGTAATTAGAGTAATTAGAGCCACCTTAAGCATCCAATTTAAGAAATGTGAAAAAACACAGCAGAATCCTATTAGTCATAAATAATTAGTAATAAAAAAGTGAATATGTATACAGATATGACAGACATTAAAATATGGTCTTAAAAGACTAATATACCTCATGATGCAATAAATTTGAAAACTTAAATGATATAAATAACTTTTTATAAAATTTTAACTTACCAAACCTAACTTAAAAAGAAGTAGTACATCTCAATTGTCATGTAATAACTATTAATGAAAATTTAATCAGTAATTAAGAGTCATCCTTTAAAAGAAAATGATACTATTTTAGAGTAAATCCTTCCAAACTTTTAAGAAATAAAAAAATTTCAATCATATCAATTTATCTAGAGAATAAAAATGGAGAAACATCCTTTAATTCTAATTCATTACATGAAACCAATATAACCTTGTTACCAAGAATAGGCAAAGATGATAAAAAAAAAAAAACCTAAAGAAAAAAAGAAAGAAAAGAAAAAAGGAAAATGACTGGACATTCTCGTGTATCAATAAAAATTTAAAAATACTAAAAATACTAAGAAAAATATTTTTAACTTAAACTTAGCTGTGTACAATAAACAGTATCATGACTGACTTGAATGTAATACAGAAACACAAGAGTATTATTAGAAATAGTAATATTAGAAAAGCTATAAATGAAATTTCTTATGGTAATAGAATAAAATAAAAAATGATCATCTTATTACATATACAAACACCACTTAATAAAATTTAATACTCATTTATTTTTTAAAAAATTTCCTAGAAAACTAAGCATGAGGGAAACTTTCTTAATCGCTGAAGATTATTATCAATTAATTACTGTAAACAGCATCATTAACAGAGAAATGCTAGAAAACCTTCAATTAAATTAGAAATGAGATAATTATACCCACTATTTATGAATGTTTCTTTTCAACAGTGTCCTGAAGATATGGTGCTAGAAAAGGCAGAAAGATCAAAAGAAGAAAAAAAAAATCAAGGAGGAGAAAGGGGAGGAAGAGGAACAGAGAGTAGAGGTGAGGGAGCAGGAGGAGTGGGGAGGGAGGAAAAGAAGGAGAAGGAAAGAAGGAAAAAGAAAGAAAGTCATAGGGTTAGAAAGAGAGAAATAAAACTGTCATGTTCTTAAGACTATATTATTATCTACATTGAAGGCCCAAATAATTTATAGACAAATTGATATATGAGAAAGATGAACTAAAGATCACTGGAGAAATAATAGAATTGGGATGTAGGTTATCTATACAGAGAAAATGAAAATGGATTCTTTACTCCTACACACAAAAATCAGTTCCCTGTTGGTTAAAGAATTAAGTACAAAAACAAAAAAAAAATCAAGTTTATTAGAGAATTTTACAAAACAAATCTTTATAACCCTAGGATATAAAAGAATCTTTTATACCAGACAAAAAACATATGTCATAAAAGAAAATATTGATAAGTTAAACTACAACAAGATTTAACACTTCTGTTCACTGAAACACCTTTCAAATAAAGACCAAAGTACCAAGTGTTAGATAGGATGTGAATAATAGGATATCTTATACACAACTAGCAGGAGTATAAATCAGTACAATCACTGACAAAAATAACAATCACTTGAAAAATAATTCACATTATCTTGGAAAGTTGAACATTTGCATACCAAGAATCTAACAATTCACTAGGTTTATACTCTAAATCTAGATTTTTTTGCACATAAACATCAAGAGACACATACCATAATGCCTATAGCAGAACTCTTTATAATAGCAACAACAATAAAAATCATGACAACCTAAACAAAAGATACATTGTGTTATATTTACACAACAAAATATTAAGTAGAAATAAAAAGGAATGAACTATAGCTACATACAAAAACTTCATCTTAAAAAAAGCATTTTTGAATGAAAAAGAAGAATCCAGAAAGACTACATTGATTATACCATTTTTATTAAAAAATATAGTAAAATAAAATATCTTGTTTAAAAATATATATATACACAATACAAATATATAGGATATAGAGCTAGGTTAAGAAGATATATATTAATTTATAGTCTATATTATTATGTTACATATAATTTATAGAGTTTCTATAAAATATATATAGTTCAGGAATACATACACACAAAAAGATATTTTTAAAAATTCAGGATGGTAATTACCTCAGGAAGAAGAAAAAGGATGAAAAGGAACGCATTAGTATACGCAATGTTCCCTTTCTTAAACTGGGTGGCTAATCCACAAATGTACCTTTTATTATTATACCTTGTAACAGCCAAATATGTTACATATGTGATTGTGTTTTTAATAAATATTTTACTAAACATGGGAGCAAAATGATAATAAGTGGTCATTTTTAAAAGCAGAGTTATGTTATGACTCAGAGAATAGGGAATAACAGATAGGAAAGAAAATATTAGAAATCTCATGCCAGAAAAGGAGGAAGTGATTTCTGAGAGAAAAGAAAGAAAACAAAAGAGAGAAGGAAGGGAAAAGAAAGAGCCAGGGGAGAAAAAGAGATAGTGAGTTATTGTCAAAGGAAGGAGTCATCACAGAAAATGGAAAGAAGAGTAACCTAAGCTTCTGGAGGCCAGCTGAGTTTCAGATCATCAATATGAATTGCGAGCATTTAAAATTTCTTCCCTCAAAAGTTGTCTATTCAAATATATGGTGATGGAAAAAACTAGACTTTGGGTGGTGAGCATGAAAGAGATTATACAGATGTTGTATTATAATGTTGTATATCTAAAATTTATGTAATGTTATTAAGCAATGTTACCCCCCAAATTAATTTTTTTAGGTTGATTATTCAGCCAGATGAACAGAGGATGATTAAGGGTTAAAATGAAAATTGCCATGGAGGTCATGACAAAAAATTTCAAAAGGAAGAGAAGCTTTGGATATTGTCTTAAATACATTCATATCCTTCAATCTATGTCCATTCTAAGAAAATAACACTGAGTTTTGAAAAATCTTTATTCACAAAAAAGTTACCAATTACATATAAAAATGAAAAAATAAGTTGGTGCCTAATAATAGTGTAATGGAAAAGTGAATTATGATACTTACTTTAATTTGTGATATCTAGCTTGATAGTCATAAAGAATTTGAATGCTTAACTAGGATACAAATTTTATGCAAAGTACAATTACAACTATATTTTATGCATAGAAAAAATGCAAAACATTACACTAAAATTTTGACAGCAATCGGGTTGGATACTTTGTCTATGGGTGATTTTTTTTTCTTTTATCTACTTTTCATACTGTCAAATTGTCTTTAGTGAGTATATATTTTAATACAAAAAAATTAAGATACATTTCTTAATGCTTTAAACTGGTTGAAAAGTAAAGTAAATCAAAATGTGACTAATGAATTGGCAGAAAATGATAAGAAATCACAAGTCATATTTAAGGCCATAATGAAGACAGAATAGTTTGTTTTAATAGAATATAAGGATGTAGTGTTTAAAAAAAAAAAGGAAAAGAAAAAAAACAATATCTACATTCTACATTTGAGATTTTCAAAGTAATTTTAAGTTCCAAGATATAAGCATACACACACACACACACACACACACACACACACACACAATTAATATGAGTAGAGATGGATTTTGATGTGGAGTGGTCAAAAAAAGAGTGAACCAAGTGAGGATGATCAAGATCAGTGGACAAGAGTAACTTGCATGACATTAAGCCAGTTACATAACTTCTCTAGTTTGAATTTCAAAAAAGAGATGAAAATAATAATTAGCATGCCATGGTAAATTGTACTTGGGCATCATATTTATCAATTACAGTTGAGATGCAAATGACCAATTTTGTGATGAATATGTAGAAATAACCTATTTAAGTTGTGTTATATTTATTAGTCTGTCCAATTGTATATAAATATATCCTGGGTTTGAAATAAATGGCCCTACTTTTTTCTCCATGCATAGGTCCCAACTCATTTTTCAGAGTATATGTTTATATCTCAAATAAGCCTGGTCCAACTCATTATATAAATAAGGCCTAACTGGTAAAGTACATTAAAGCAATCTTCTTTGAAGGTAACTTTTTCCAAGCAGTCTATGTAAAATATCATCTTTTAAATGTATGCCTCTTTTCCTTTTAAATACTCTAGTCACCAAAAGAAACATTTAAAATTTACTGTTACCACATATACCCCAACCAACCGCGCATAGTAACGCGTAATACATGTGGGGTTTTTTTGTTGTTCTTTTATTGCTAATACCATGTAAGTAAGAGCTATATATTAATAAACTGATGTCATCAACAATTGGGAAGGATCTAGAAGGCTAGAATGTAATTAGACTGAGTCAGACGTCTCTTTGCTAAGACTCACTTCTGTTCCAGGAAAGCCTCTTCTTTTCTAGACACATCCCACCCTACTCAACCCATTAAGGCTCCCGTAGTAACCGAGGCATATTTCCACCTTTTTTATACCCAAACCAGTTGATTTTCACTGTGTGAAACCATTGAAACAGAGAATATATTTAATTAATCTTTATAAGTTAACACTCATGAGAATTCCTGGAGAGTAGTACAAGCTCAATAAATATTTGTTTAAATGATTAAATGAATGTAGGAATTAATGATGGAATGATTTTCATTATGTCATTTGTATTATAAAGTTGCAGAGCATCTGTGGGCTGGAATTTGATGTTCTGGTTCTATAAGTGTTCTTAGCACTGTAGTATATTCTAAAGTATTATAAAGTTCATACTTAATCTACACTGATAATCCAAAAATCAGCTTTTATTTGAAAATTAATTCTGATATACCCTGTATGTCTTAAACTATTATGATGCCTCCTGGTAAAACTTCCAATTATATATTCATAAATTTGTTTTTAACCTGTCAAGCATACACTGCTCCTCCTGTAACATACCTATTCTATTCTTAGTGAAATCACTGGATTCCAAGTCATAACAACATGCTTTATTTTAGCAATAATTTAGCAGAGACAAATCCAGTGCCTCATAGAAAGATGCTTATTATCTCCCACACCTCTGTCTCTAACACATCTAACCTTTTCCACAACATCTATGACAAAAAATTCTCTCTTGTCTCCAATCTGTTTTGCTCAACAAGCAGCTGTGGAAAGAGCATTGAACTGAAAGCTGCTAGTCCAAGGACTTGGTCCCAGGATTGTTACTATCTTGAGTTAATTAGACTTTGAATTCATTCCTTAACCACTTGGGCCTCCATTTCCTCATACATAAGAGATTACAGCTGATAACAATTGTAAAAAAATGATTAAAGTTCTGTTTATTAAGGCTTTCCTGTGTGTAAGGGACTGTGCTTTGTGCATTATATACATTATCTCATTTAATTTTAATCCTCCAAACAAGTTTATAAGGTGTATCGGTCAGGGTCCAGCAGGAACCAGATGGTACATTTCATTCAAATGGGGTAATTTGAGGAGTGCTTCATAAAAGAACTATATTAAAAAGGTGTGAGCAGGGTGTTAAGAAACCACAAGGGACAGTGCAGTGCCCCAAGGCTAGTAATGGAGAGTGAAGTAGTTTCCTGAACCCAGAGAGAGGGCTCTGTGAAGAGGGCTGCTTGAGCTGCTGCTGGGGTGTGGTCAGTCCACAGAAAGCCTGGGATTAATACTCAGCCCTCACTCTACCCTTTCTGGGCAAACCCAACAGGAAGCAAGGGCCACGGTAGCATTCTGAGACCATCCAAATCAGCTTCCAGGACCACAGAGCAGGATAGAAATAAGTGAAGAGTGGATCTGGAGGGGCCAACAGAAGAAATCCAGTAACACTAAGTATAGTTATTCTGATTTTATACATGAGATTACTAAGGTTCAAAGAGGTTAAGTGGCTTACTTAAGATTATACAATTAACACAGGACAGAACCAGAATTCAGCCCTTTCCTGTCAGAGTCCAGATCCTGGGCTCCTGACTGCTCCTCAGCCCAGAGTCCCTTTTTGTCCTTCCAGCGTTAGAAACAGTCTCAGAAGTGAACTAATTTAACCCTCTCCCTTAGAGATGCCTGAAAGAGATATCTTTCCATTTAGGGCACGAGCCTTAGTCACCTTTGAAAAGCTAGTGGTCTGTGTAGTCTTTCTTGTGTTTCTATACTTATGGTTTATATACTGACATGCAATTTTGATTTATAACCCTGAGTGAGATACTGGTAGGGACAAAGTTGTTAGACAGTGACAGGGAGAGAATAACATTTTTTTATTACTAAAAATATATATATATTTTTTTTCACATGCTGTCTAAATTAAGCAGAATTAGAAGACTTTTCTTTTTCAAAGAGTAACCTAGTTTGTGGTGTGGGGAGTGGAGAAGGTAGTAAACTGATGATTGAATTTTTTCTATTCTACGTGCTACAATTAGAACACAGTCAAGACTATGCTAAATGTGTTCCAGTAGACTGTGGGAGAAGTGAGCAGAATGCAAGATGTTTAAATGAAGTGAAACTAAAAATTAATATTACATCTCTTCTTCAATATCCCTGTGAGGGCCTTTAAGATAAGAAAAGGAAAGGAAATTCTTAGAGTGAGTAGTCAGAGGTTGTTAATTACTCCTTGTGTGAGAATTAAACTTGCTTAAGAGGGAAGACTGTAATAATTATCTAAGGTCAAGGGGCCCATCCCCAATCTGTCTGCTCCTCTGTCAAATAGAGATAGAAGTCCTACTCAGGGCTTTTAATAATGTGAACTCTTCTTATACAAACATTTCCTGACCTACAAAAAAGTTGTGGTCCCAGAAAGTCTGTAATTTTAGTTGTTGGGAATATGAAACAAATCTGTTATAAACTGTGACTCAGGGCTGGACCAGCCCTCAATGCACATTTAAATCCAGAATCTAATTCAGTTGGACTTGCAAAAGTACTTCCTGGTTTGAAGCAAAAAGGGACAATACAGGGAACTTGGCCCAGCCCCATCCCAGGTCAGGTCCTGCACCTGGTCTGTTCTCAGTGCCTCTCAGAGGTCACCACTCTAGCACGCTCAGGCCCAAGGCAAGAATGGAACTTTAAGTTTCTGGCAGGCCACAGTGGTGACTTGACCAGCTATCTCTGCTACTAACAGAACCTGAGGAGGCTTTGTGGATGCACAGTGAGTGTTTGGCCTAGATATATCTCATCTTGAACTCAAATGCCTTTTTTGTTTTGTTTTAGTTTTGTTTCGTTTTTATACCAGAGTAGATGATTTAGCCTTTATTCCAACTTTCGAGGTTATTGATAGTTACATTTTTGTTCTGTTTGACAAACTTCCCAATTTCAGCAGAATGCTGCCCCATAAATAAAGAGGTGCTATGAGTTAAGAAAAGGGGCATTTTAATTACTGTTTCAAAGACCATCAACATGGCCCAAGAGAATATTCTGAGGAGAATATTTCAATTTGTTGCTTGGTTTTAACCAGCTATTTAATCATAAGAAATCTCCAAAAACTTGGGTATAGGACAGCTTTTCCAAGAAAAAATGATATTCCTATGGTCAAACCCTAGTGGATCAGGTTTTTAGATTGCTTGATACTCCAAAGCTTCATCATGTCTTGATAATGAGTGAAAATGGGGTTAGGATGGAATAAGTGGGAAGAAATTCCAGTGGCAGGTGGTGAACCAGTTTGCTAAGCGAGCCTTTCTTCAAACAAGATTTCTGTGTGTGAAAGTCAGCTTCTACTTTGAGAGATTGGGAGGTAAAAGGGGCTCATATTTAGGCCCTCCAAAGATAAAGAATGATGAATTTCCCCCAAATTTGCTTCTTAATTAGCTTTGACTTAGTAATCTTCCTGGTAAGTTCCCCAGACTCTGGAATTGGAAATAGGAGTAAAATGGCATCTAATAAACCTATCTTTTAGGATAACTGGGTATTTGTGGGGGGAGGTGAAGAAGGAGTGGAGTAAAAGAAGAGGAAAGAAAAATGAAAGAGAGAGAGAAAAAGAAAAGAGATAGGAAGGTGGAGGGAAAGAAAGGGAGGGAAAGAGAGAAAACTCTGCCAGTTAACTTCATATCCACACGAATCCACCCACTCTGAGCTTCTGTTGTTGCTTTGTTTATGCAAAGTTAGCCAGGCTGAGACAGAGTGAGTGAGCTGAGAGATCCACGCTGAAGAAGGCAAAAATAATTTTTTAAATGTAAATGAGTCTCTCTCTCTCTCTCTCTCTCTCTCTCTCTCGCACTCACACTCCTTTGGGTTGGGGCATCCCAGCCTACAGACTTTGAAATGAAAACACCCTGAGGAGGGGAGGGTGGAAGGCCCAGAAGCAGCGGGGAGCGTTGCCGGTGACCGAAGGAGCTCTGGAGAATATCAGGTTCGGATTAGTGACAACTCAGAAGTCACGCCGGCGGTTGGGGGAGGGAAGTTTGCCAAGGTCTCTGAACTCGACGGAAGAGAGAGCAGCTTCCCCTGGCGCCGGGCGGAGCTGGGCGTACCCAGAGAGACCTCTGTCCCGGCCTGAGGGAGCCCCGCCGCGCTGACACCCCGCCCAGAGATGGAGTTTGTCAGCGATCATAAAATGGGAATTGATTATTCCAGCCACCATTGATTAGGGAAGAATGCTTAGTGCAGCAGCGGGGGAAAGGTTAAGAGGAAATTGACCTTCTTCCTAGGTGACATAAAGTCATTAGGTAAATGAGATATTCACACAGGAGTTTTAAAAGGTCACGCTCAATTTTTATTTGTAGCCTGAAGAGTCAACCTGAATCTTAGGCAGGGCCCCCACTCTTCTGGACAAGTGGACCGATAGGAAAAGAACTCTCTCGTTAAACTAGGTAGGGATAAGGGTGGGGAGTGAGTTATAGTCTTGGGAGGATCACATCGGAATTGGCGGGGGTCTTGGAACACCAAGCTTTGTATCTCTTGCCTGACCCGTGTGTGCGTTTCTGTGTAAATGAGTGCGCCTGTGTGTCACTCAGAGGGGTCTGCGCTTGGCACCCTTGTCTCTTCGGTTCCAGTGGCCCGCCAGAAAAGGGGTGTCGGGTAAAGGCGGACAACTAAAACCCATTACCCTACCAGAGCCGGGCCACGTCTCACACAGAGTGAAAGTGTTTTGTTTTTTAAAGGAGAGAGTAAGAGATGTATTTATGCACATATTTATCCCTCTAATTATAGGAATTAATCCTCTTACTTATGACTAAAAGGTAACGTCGAAAGACGTCCCTTTGATGTGGAAAAGCATCATTTGTGACTCACATTCAGACTGATTAAGGAATAATTGTTGTTAAACGCTTTATAAGAGGAGAGTGTTTAATTGAGGGCCATTCGTAATTTTACGGCTTAGCACAAAATTAAACGCAATTAAAAACTCAGAAATTCCAACTGATTTTCCAATTATTTTTATTGTCTGAGCTAATTGTTACACGAGGGTATCACTTCTCCCCAAAGGCATTAAAAAAGGAAAGAAAGAAAGAAAGAAAGAAAGAAAGAAAGAAAGAAAGAAAGAAAGAAAGAAAGAAAGAAAGAAAGAAAGAAAGGAAGGCTATTATACCTTTCCCAAATATTCACTAAGAAGATTTAGAGCTTTCTCCAGGTACAGACCAGGTAAGGGACCTTCCTCTCCCACCTCCCTAGCCTCACGCCCCTCCCTCCCCTACTGTAATTAAGCGTTTCAGCCATACTCTCCTTTCTCCGAGTTCCTGCAACACCTTGGGATGTGAGAAAGTGATGGCAGTTCTCTTCTGCAGATCATTACAGCAAAACTGGAAGTATCTGTAGAAGGCTGATGAATTTCTTGAAGTAACACTTGTCATACACGGCGGGGAGATTAAAAAAACCTAAGTAAACATAGCTCTCTGGGGGCGATCCCTCGATGCCTCTGCCTTAGAGTGTGTGGCAGGAGGGAGGTAACAAGCAAACGCGAATGGGGAGATGTTTTATAAACGTGCACACGAAGACACACAGATGCACACAGGAAACTTTCTTTTTCTTTCTTTTTTCTTCTCTTTTTTTTTTTTAAGGCAAGGGTGGCTGTGAACAAGCTTCTCAGTTTGATTCTGGATTTCTTCCTTTTTGTTTTTAATGATGGTATTGACGAATAAAGTCAATCTATCTTTGCATGTGTAGCTTCTCTTAATGTCCAAATAGACTTATTTAAATATATTAAAAGGTTTATAAAAAGTGCTTCGCTGTTATGAAGATGAAAGCACATCCTTACAGCAAGTCCAGAAGTGGCCCTGTCTTTTCTATAAGACTTAGAAGGAATACTGGTGGAGGGAGAAGCATAAAATTAGACAGAATGTGAATTTAGAAAATTTTGATGAGTCTAGTCTGAGAGCAAGGAGCGATGGAATGTTTGTTTCAATAAGTTTCTTTAATTTCTCTGATTTTTAGGATAGAGATTATTCTAAAATTTAGGATTCGGTGAATTCAAGCTTTCTATCTGACTTTCCCATCATAAAATAAATGATTGCCTCTAATCTGATGTGCCAGGTGAAAATGGGAGGAATTAAAACTGTCAATTCTACTTCCGACTTGTGTCTTTCGATTGAGTTCAAAAGCTTTTAAAGGTAAAACGTGCTGATAATTTATATGTATTATGGCTTGTATCACAGCTTTTAAGGGAAAAGAAAGGAAAAGTATTTACATATCCAAATTCATTTTCCCTGGAAGATTTCAATCTTCCAAGTAATCTGATGATGGACCCTGGCATGTGTGAGAATGTCTGGTCAATGCAGCCCAGCTTACACTAGTGTGGCCAAGGAGATACAGTGAAGTCCGGTTTTTCCATTTTCTATTTAAATGGTTTATTTGGAGCTGAGATGTGATAAACCTGAAGCTTACCAAGTGCTATAATACTATTTTAGAGAAAAGGTTGGAATAGGTAGAGTTGAGAAGAAAGGAGGAAGGCTCCCTTTGAAAGTTCCAAATGGTGAAAAAGACATGTAATCCGATGTTGAAAATTGAGTAAAAGGCAGCATACACTCTAGTTTAGGCAAAGATTGCTGAATCCTTTGAAGAAACTGACATGGATTTTCCAGAGATGGGAGGAAAGAGAGAGATGGGTTGGAGGTGGGGAAATCCTAAGGTGGGCATTTTATGTAAATGAGTAAATTTGAAATGTAGTACAAATCCAGTATAGTAAAACTGACAGTTCTGACAGTATTGACAACATAAATATATGTTTGAACACTGCACTTTCAGACACTTAACCGATGAAGCAATAAAAAAATTCGACTACAATATTTCATATAATCGACATTAATGTTTTGATACATCATTTTTATACTCCAAATCGATCTATCACTCTGGGACTGGTCAATTTTAAGTAAAAATGGGCTGCAATTATTTGCACCTTGGCTAATGATGACCTAATAACAGTCCTCAATGAATTACACCCGAACTGTGCTTTCTTCCTTCTGCATGGGGTAGCGGGGTGCGATTCTTGAGGAGCAGAACCGAAGATTGTGTCATCCTCCGCCCTTCTTTATATTCTAGGATTTCAGAATTAGGAAGGGGTCTTTGTCTGGTGATCACAGACACTGCAGGCTGAAGTGCTCTCACTTCAAGTAGCCACTGGCTGACTCTGTATTGGGAATATGATCCTCACTTTTACTTTTCAAGGTCAAAACTAAATTTTAAAATTTGCAAACATAAAGTTGCATGAGTCTAACCCTTTCCCAGGCCCAATATCTTTTCTTCTTTTTCAAGGACTAGATGGAAGAGATTTGCTCAAAGGGAGGATTGGAGAGTTCTCTAAGGCTCCGTGTGTGTGTGTTGGGGGGGGGGGAGGCGGGGAATTTTAAGAGTATATCTAAAGCACTCAGTCGGAGCTGAATCTTTGTCCCATTCCCTCTGGATGCTCCCCACATACCATTGAAGGTATACGGGCAAGTGGTCTATTGTTTGTTTTGTTGTTGTTGTTGTTTTAAGACACAAATAAGAAAGAATTCAAATCTCTGCGAGAAAGAAGGGCGGATGCTTGTGAGTACTGCATCCTCACGCGTGTGTTCCGCACTCCCTGACTCTTGGCTTTCTCCTCTTGGCCCTGTGGGGTTTCCAGTGAGCTTTCCTACTCCCACTTTTCCCCGCGCCTCTCCAAATTCGAGGTGGTAATGATGGTTGGCGGAGAGGCGGGGGGTTGGGGGGTTGGGGGGTAGCCAGTTCATTTATAAACAGAAAAAGAAATCCTGGACAGGCCCGGGATACAAACTCAGTAGTCCATTGTGATGTGCGGATCCGTCTGGCCGGACCCGCGGGAGGTGCGTAGCAAAAGGGTGGGAGGCTGGCGCCCCTGCTCCAGCTTTCCCCCCAAGGCCCCGCACAGCGCAGTGCTGTTCCCATCCCCGTGACTCCCCTCCTCAAACTCGCCCTGAGACTCGGCATCCTAACTTAAAAACTTATCTGGGCTCCAGTAGCCGACATTCCAGCGTCTGATTTCTTTTCTCTCAACTTCACAAATACAGTTTTAAGCCCCTCCAAACCGCCGCCAGCTGAGACGCTGAGACTTAAGCAACATTAAGAGGCTAATCAAAGGCAAAGGATGTGTGTGACCCACGCCGAATAAAGGTGGGAGCCCTAGAAGAGCTCCGTCGCCTGAGCATCACCTAATTCTGCGGCTATCAGCCTCCGACCGGGTCGTTCCAGGCTGTCGGTGCTGGAGGTGCGGGAGGAAGCTAGAGAAGGGGCGGCAGGAGGAGAGAAAAGAGGCCGGAATCAAGATAGCGGATGAGACAAGAGAATACGGAGAAAGAAAGAGATGAAGGAAAGGAGGAAGATAGAGCGTAAAGGAGCCAGAGACTTCGAGAGCTAGCGCACATCGCGTTTGGAGTCCCGCCAGATAGCGCTAGAGGGCTATTTATTGAAATACTTGCCTTCTGCGAGACAGTGAGGCAGCTAAATTGAAGAAATAGGAAATAAGAGAGTAAAGAGAAAGAACATACAATGATTTCACTCTTATTTTAAAAAGATAAGTTGTGGGATGCTCTATTATTATTAACTGTGATTGGGGAATATGTGGTAGAAAGCCTAAGTGGAAAAAAGACCAAAAAACCAAAAACAAATAAACAAAGGTCCCCTTCCCTCTGTTGATACAAACTAGGAAGAGTGAGCAAAGTTAGCAGGTAAGTAAGCAAGTGGAATTCTTCCCAGACCAACTTTCTGAGCTGCTGGTTACTTTGCCTGGAAGGTCAAAAACAGTTCACAAGGATGAGCTGAGGTTTATAGAGAAGAGATGTTTTTAAAGTAATAGATGGCTGCAAGGCAGTGGGGAGGAAGAGTCAAACACGTTATTGGAAACGCCAAATAAAATATATATCAAAAATTCCAACTGTCAGCCAGCAGGTCTGGAGCAGAAGATAGCCCCTCTACCTTTGTCCCAGAGATGCTAGGCTCAGGGCTGTTTCTGCAGGGCAGCAATCAAACTCCTTGAATAATAATTTATAAATACTCTGGGAAGCTTGGAAAAAAGAGCTAGACTACAAAAATTCACTGTTGCACTTAGAACTCAAAAGACAGTGAAGCAAATGAAGAGAGAACATCTAGTGACAAAAGTGGATCAAAAGAGAGAGAGAGAGAGAGAGAGAGAGAGAGAGAGAGAGAGAGAGAGAGAATATTTTGACCCTTCTTACTTGCTCAAGTCAGTAATGCAAGAAAGAAAACATTCAAGTAATTCTTTAAAGTATTGATTTGGTTTTATTCTAAAACTCCTGGCATCTCACACATCTAGCTTCTCATTTTAAATTGCACTTTCCTTTTATATAAAATATTTTTTAAATCAAAGTAATAATTAATATCTTTCTTCCAAACCGCAAACAGAAACTCCACAAATAAAATTAATCACAGAGTCCCCTAAAAATCTGCTTAATCCAAATTACTTCAATTCAAAACATTAACTAAAGTTACAAATAAGATTAAGGTTGGATTTATTTGCTCCTCTAGCAAGACATCAATTGTTCTGTTTTAAGATGTCAAAAAAGATTTAAAACTATCGATTTTAATACATAGATAAACACTTCGGACCTTACAGTTCTGAAGAATTGGGAGTTATCTCTGCTGAAGACCTATACTTTCTGGGGAGGGCAGGGGGAAAACAGGTGAAAAGAAACAGGTACATAGGCTTCTTAAGGAAGGTGGGCAAATTCATCTAAAATAGTGTCTAGGTTCATAATGTTCATTTCAAATTAAATACTAATAAAGCCAATGCCCTTTAAATCAACTATAGCAAGATTCAATTATTCTTTTAAAATCTTGAATTTTACTTATAATAGCATTCTACATTGATACAAAAAAGAAAAGGAAAAATAGAAAAGAAGCAGTTCTCAGAAGTCTTGGAGATGCTTCAATAAGAGGTGATTAAAAACAGACTTAAATCTGAGAGGCCGAATTCCTCCTCCTGTTCACTCCCACCCAATCAGGTCCCCTCCCTTTCACCTTTTTTTTTTTTTTAATGTAGTGCCCCCGCCACCACTCCAGAGCTAAGTAGCCAATTTGAGATTCTGAAGAAATGAGTTTCAGCATCCATATTTGTTCTGAGGCACTTGTAAAATGCGATTTGTAGAGGGTCTTTAGCCTTCTGATTGTCTTTGAATTGTTTTTACTGAAACAGATCTTTTGCAGTTAATGAGTCCCCTCGCAGCTGGACAGCTCCTCTCGGACACTGAGAACTCTAACCCCAAAATGACCCCAATTTGACACCGCAAGATGAAATTTTACCGCCTGTTAAAACCATTTCCAGCCTGGGCAAAAGGAGCTGACTGTTGACGGAGGTGTGTACCACCTCCTGCGAACCCCATCTTGTGCCTGTCTCTGGAGCCTGCCCCACCTACTTTCCTTCACCCCAAATGTTGGAGAACAAATGAACATCACAGCATGGGTGAGGGTGCCGAGGCTGAAAAGGGAACATCATCAATGTACTATCAGGCTAGAAATCAGAAAGTGTGCGTGCTTATTCCACAACTTTATAACTTGCTTCTATTGGACTGCAAAATTGAGGGTGGGGGGAGACCAGGAAGTTCTTAAATGATTTTTAGCTCTATTAATAAAACATCAGCAAATTGGTTATTATAAGTAATAGGCCTTTGAAATCACCAGATTTACCAAGAACTGACACTCTGAATCATCTCTAACTTGATCTTGTGTATAATCCACTTCAGTGCCACGCTATTTTAAACTAGGTTTCATAAATGACATGCAACTAGGTAAATGAAATCTTTTTAAATCACATGAAATTCAGGGTTCTTCTCCCTGTAGGCAATTGGTGAATTTTTAAATCCCACAGATTTTCCTCCAGTAGGGTGTTACTTTTAACACTCTCACACTTAACCAAAGTCTTTGGACTTAAAGATGATTGGCTTTGTTTGTTTGTTTGTTTGTTTAATAGTATCTTAAAATGTCCTATCTCTCTCTGCTTACATCAAACCAGATTGTCCCTGTTGTTTGCTTTAATATATTCAATAAAACGGAAAAGAAGTTACAGAATGAGAGAAAAAGAAAGAAAGAGAAGGAGAAGGAGTTCAGGTTAAAATGCCTTCTGAATCGCCCAAAAAATGAGAACACATGAAAGTAGATTTTAAACGTTTTTTTCTTTTGTAAAACCCAAGATTATCACGGAGTGATCATCTTATTATTAGCTTAATAACTGTTTGAAAATATAGAAATCATCTATCGGTCTGAATTGTTTTTACACGGATGCACTGCTTCAAAGGAAATAGTCTTTAAAAAATACTAGTGCAATTTTCGAAATAGAAGCTGTAGAGATGCTAACTCCACAATATCACTATGAAAAAAAAAAGCGGTGGTAAAAGAAGCAGGCGATAGCAATGTCGAATCTTTAAACTCAGAGATGCAGAGGTTCAGTTAAAAAGTTGATCTTAACATACGGAGCGTTTATCAAGGAAACGGGAGTTCTTTTTAAAAGAGAAGTAATTGGCTCTTACTATACAGGACGTTTAAAACAGTGATCCCATTGGTGACAATAAACACGCAATATCGAGAAAAGCAATAATTAGAAAAATAAAAACTGAAAAACTGAGTATAAACTTCTCAGCTAGCGGCGCTGCACGGGGAACTTGGGTCCACCAGTATCAAGACCTCTGCAAAGTCGAAAACGCTCCACAGCAAGACCCGATTGGATTTTTTCCCCCAGCTCCTACCCCTTACGCCCCGGCTAAACTGAATTCACTTAACTGCTTCTTGAAATAAAATTTTGGAAGCTCTTCTCTTCTTTGTTACTCACCTTAAAATATATATATATATATATGCATATATATAATATAATATATATATGCATATACATATGCATATATATATATATATATATATATATATATATATATATCGACCAGCAACCCAGCGACAAATAAGGATGCTTTTAATCTTGGAGTTCTTCTAATGAAAAAAAAAAATGAGGAGGAGAGAGAAGGACACTTCTCAACCTGCAGGTTTCATTCTCGTCGGCTCTTGCAGGCTTCAAGCCCGGTCTAAGAGTGGCTGAAAAACCTGGGCTAGATTTTCCTCCCTGAAGCTTGCGCGCCCGACTGTCGGTGCTCAGGCCACCCTGGCAAATACTTCGCAGTCCGCAGCCCTGCTCCCTGGCATCGCAGCACCCTCGCTTCTGCCAGGCCCTCTGCACTATCTTTAAATGTGAGAGCCTATTTCCCGGAGACATCATTGTTATGATGGCTCATTTAATCAAACTGTTTAATTGCTCTGGTAATCACTATCATCATCACAGGTGCTCAATCATTCATCATTTTTGGAGGGCTTTATTGACCTCCGGAGCTCATCTCCCAACCCTATTAAAACGGAGCCAAATTTCTCCAACTCCACTTGGAGTCTCTGCAGGCTGCGATCTAAACCTCTTTGAGTGTAGCCTGAAGAAGCTTACAGTGAAGCTGAGAAGACGGAAAGGGCGCTTTCCGCAAAAGCCCCCCCCCCCATCCCATCCGCCCTTCTCTCATTCATATTCTCATATTCTCTCTC